>JAECUM010046604.1:0-12868 GCA_016617855.1 Megalonaias nervosa | reverse complement strand
AAAACCCTATGTGTAAATTGACGTAAAGATGTGAAAATCCTTTTCTGTACTGGTCTTTAATATTTTTTATCTTTGCAACTCACATAGACTAAATCTATCCTTTATCTATGGTCACGCTGAGCTATAAAACTACAAAAACAATCGTCATCCTTCTGCTTGTGAAACATTAAACTCGATTTTTAATAACACAGAAAACCTCAAGCATACTGTGCGAATCTGAACACATTACTTTATGGGGTTCATTTCTCACCCAGCTTGTCCAATCTGCAATGAACGCTTACAGTTCATTGAGGAGACAGTTTGGTAATGTTAAAGTGTCCTCGATACTGCATACTTTATATTAATAGGTACAGTTTGTAAACTGTCTTGCATGCGTTGGGCATATTGCCGACAAGCGTGCGAGAACACTCGTCAAAATAACGTCCATTTGAGATACAAGAAAGTAGACATACAATAATCTATTTTTTGCCTATAAACCATTATTTATCATCATCAGTTACCATATATCTAAACGTTACTATCAAGACTGCATTTTGCAATATTCAATGAATATGTTGTTTGTTTTTTTTTTTCTTCTTCAAATCTTCATTCATTATTCAATATTTGAAGTTGATAAGTAAATTGGGCTAGCTGGATGACGTTATAACATCATGACACGTGTTCTTATCTACGACGTATACCGCTTGACCACGAAGAATACTGGCACATATTGTTCAGTTACCGCCTGTGTGAATTCTATAGGACAAAATAAAAGTATTTTATAATTATAAGACAGTCTATATGTTGATTGGTCTAACTTTGTGAATTTCCTTGTAGATTAAGTGTAAAAGGCGAACATAAAAACCAAAACAAGGTTAGCAGAGAATTTGAAAAGGTTACTTCACAAACACTTTAAGATCCCTTTCGAGCTGAACATGGCAGATAACTTGGAAAACGTTCACATGAACTTAACAGATATAACGATAGACGGTTTGCAGAAAGAACAAGAAGACTAAAATATCACGAGATGAAAGAATATACACACATTCACCTGTCTCAAACAGAAGGTGTAACTGTTTACGGCATTTCGTTCATTTGCTAAAAAGGCATATATGCTTCTGATTTTAAAGCTGATGAAATGTGAAAGCCTGTAAACAAAACATAACGTTAGAAACAACGAAACTCAGCACCATTCAAGAACAATATTTAAGACCGTATGAATTTCAAGAAGATCAAGTCTATCTGTATATCAAAGACCGTATGAAATTCAAGAAGGTCAAGTCCTCTAAGTATATCGAAGACGGAATGAAGTTCATGAAGGCAGAACCGTACATATATATCAAAGACCATATGAAGTTCTAGTCCTATCTGCCTATCAAAGATCGTATGAAGTTCAAAAAGATCAAACTCTATCTGAATCTTAAAGACCATATGAAGTTCTAGTCTTATCTGTATATCAAAGACCGTTATGAAATTTTAGAAGATCAAGTACTATCTATATATCAAAGACCGTATGAAGTTCTAGTATATTCTGTATATCAAAGACCGTATGAAGTTCAAGAAGATCAAGCCCTATGTGTATATTAAGGACGGTATGAAGTTCAGGAAGATCAAGCCCTATCTCTATATCAAAGACCGTATGAAGTTCTAGTCCAATCTGTACATCAAAGACTGCATAAAGGTCTAGTCCTATCTGTATATTAAAGACCATATTAAGTTTTAGTCCAATCTGTATATCAAAGACCGTATGAAGTTCAAGAAGATCAAGCCCTTTCTGTATATCAAAAACCGTATGAATTTCAAGAAGATAGAACCCTATCTGTAAATCAAAGAACGTATGAAGTTCTAATCCTATCCGTGTATCAAAGACCGTACGAAGTTGAAGAAGATAAGACCGTATCTGTATATCAAAGACCGTAAGACCTTTGGTGTAACACCGATATATCATACTCTACCAATAGTGAAGCCGATGCAACGTGTCCATTGTAAAAAGCACTTTATATTTTATAATGACCTTAGTTTTAGGTTGCAAAACGTCAGTAAAGTTAAAGATGAGTTAGTTAAATAAGAAGAACACCATATATATATATATATATATATATATATATATATATATATATATATATATATATATATAAATATAGATAGATAGATAGATAAATAACAAATTAGCATGCATATTTATAAAAGGATATAGTCATAAATATAAGTTGTTTCGGCTGGTATGGGTGTTATTGCAGGTGCTTTGGTTTAATTGGAAGAATTGTTCCTTTAGTTTGTGGGTATTAGTGCACCACTTGTAGGGTTTATTCCCAGAGCTTCTAATTGAGACTACATTGTACAAAGGTTGCCAAGTATTTATTTGATGAACAACAAAACACACAGAAATTAGTAACGAGTGCTCTTACGCTGACAACCATTGGGCTAGATCTGAGAAGTACGACAATCATTGGGCTAGATCTGAGAAGTACAACAACCATTGGGCTAGATTGAGAAATACGACAACCATTGGGCTAGATCTGAGAAATACGCAAGATAATAGATTACAATGTACTGGTCTTAAATTATCTGACGTTCAAAAAGGTATTCACTTGAGAAAGAGAAAAACAGGAAAGAAAAAGCTGGAGCTCACAAAATGTCTATTTATTTCACTTCCGGTGCTCACGTGAACATTCAAAACACTCAACTAAAATCATTCGTGTTTTAGTTATTGTTAAATTTACCTTAAGGAACGGTATATGCAGGGTAAATTGGGTAAGAGTTACTGACTGATGTGTAGAAAGGTATAAATCCTTTGTTAACGATTGGTAACATTGGCAATCTTGACGAACAAAACGTGCGCATGGTATAAATTGCCAATGTAGATTTTGTATTCCTACAACTTTAGAAAACCTAAAATTCACTGTAAAAATAAATAGATATATTCGAGACGTTGTGTTGTTGTTTTAACTCCAAATTTACAGTTGCTGTTGAGTGCTTTTATTATTCTATCAAGGCTTGGTATAGGAATTCTAAAAGTTATATAGTTTTCGTACTCATATGTCTGTATTGTTTCTGATCTTTGTTTTTCTCAATGAGGCGCCGTAGCGGACAAAAGCTGATCCAATCAGAATGTTGCCGTTGAAATAACGTCATATGTCCGGAATTCCAATTTCACATGCCGTATCAAAAATGCTTGTCCTTAAAGTTCCATTTTCTAGGTCGAGATTTTAAATTGTATCTGTTGAATTAAACAGTAGTGGTTGAAAGTTATATTTCTATGTCGAGGTTTTAGATTATGTCGTTTGAATTACACGGCGTTGGTTGAAATTTCAATGTCATACGTCAAGAATTCCCAATTTACGTATTGGTTCAAAGAGTTTATGTTGAAAGTTCCATTTCATATGTTAAGTATTTAGAATTCATCTTTTGAATTACACGGCGCTGGTTGAAGATTCTATGTCCAATGTCGAGTTTTTAGATTATATTTTCTGAATAAATTTTAATGTCATATGTCGCGAGTTTCAATTTAACATATTGAATCACATTGATTGTACTGAGTTTTTAGATTGTATCTATTTAATTACACAGCGGTGGTTGGACATTTTATTGTGCTTTGTCAGAATGTTTATTTTTATCTGGTGAAATGATGTGTTGGTGTTAAAAGTAACATTACACAATGTCCACTTTAACAATTCAAAATAATATAGAGTATTAAGATACATCATTCGTGTATTCAATTATGAGGCGCCATTACATTTTATGCATTTACAGCTTGAAAGTTACCATTCACAGGTCGAGAATTCCTATGAATTTCTTCGCTAGATGTCGCTTTCGTGAACGGACCGCGTTATTTTTAAACAAGGAGGCTGCTTCTCGTTGCTGTGAAATTCAACAGATGAAATCTAAATACTCGCCATATGAAATGGAACTTTCATCACGAACAGTTATATACACCGTGTGAATTAAGGATTCACAACATGTGATATTGAAATTTCAACCACTGCTGTGTAATTCAAAATATACACTGTAAAACATCGACATAGGAAATAGAACTTTAAACCACCATTGTATAATTCAACATATGAAATCTAAAATCTCATTCTAGAAAACGAAAATTTAAGGACATGCAACTTGATCCAACACGTGATATTGGATTTCTCGACATACGACATCGAAATTTCAACTGCAACTTTCTCATTGGACCAGCTTTTTGTCCGCTACAGCGCCTCATATTTCTTTCAGTTTTCTTTGACATTTTGCAACTTTCTTTTCTTGCTTATTTACGTTGAGCCTACTTTATTTACAAGCGAGATTTACCAGTCACTTTTCCGGCTTTATCGTCGTCACCGTCAACAACTGTTTTGTTAGGTTTTGTTTACATTTTTATAATCTGTTTATTCTTTCCTCAACCCCTACAAGGACGTTCTTCCTTTTTGGGATGAAGAATTGTGAAGTAAAGATATTTCAATCCTGGACACGCTCATACCCCGCAGTTACCTTGTGCTGATGTTGACGGTCGTATCAGGTCTGTGTTAAGGCATTTATTAAAGTTTATTCATTTGCTTAGATCCATTTTCTAATCCCCTTAATATATTCTCATCATCATTGGTACTAATGATTACGAAGCTGCCATAATTCATACTTCGGACACACTTGTCTCTATGACCGCAGAGTCAAGGTCTCAGACAAAAAAAAAAAAACTTGCAGTAAAATTCCGGTTCACGTTTGCTTTTAAATTTGCTTATAGTTCCTAAACCCTTTGTTGAATTTCATCATATCTGGCATCATTATCAAGCAAAGACAATTCGTTTTGACCTTAACTGAAAAAGCTCTCCCAATGGAATATTATTCAATTCGTCATTGAAAACATTCAGAACCTTTCTTATTCATATGTGAGATGCTCAGTATGCTGTACATTGAATAGTCGCTTATGTCGTAGAACTTAATGTAGTCTTTCGCGTTACTGTAAAACGTTTCTGTTTCAAAATCGATACACAGTGAACCGGTATCAGGTATTTTACGCCTCATGTTAACTCGTATATTTTTTCATCTTATTCATACAGCAACCATTTCACTAACTCTATCACAGTCAATCCACATTCAATTGTTTTTGTTAACTTGATTATCTTAGTTTTGATTCTAACCAGTATTAAGGCATCATCAATAAATTATTCTCCTGGGAAATAATTGATCGTTCTTACACTTGAACAATTTATTTGTAACAATCCATATTTTTAGTGTTTGTTTATTAACTCATAGTCTCAATTTGTTTACCAAACACATTTTTATTCATCCATTTGAAAAAGATTCTTTCACGACTTCATTTTTGCCCTACTCTGTTGCCGTTTAGGTGTGTATCATTATCAATTTATAAAACTCTATCTGAATGCAAAGTTTTAAGTTTCTGTAGCGAATGGTGCATTTCTCTTTGCACTGCAACGCGCACAATTGAACTGGTACAGATTGTTGTACCCTTGTTATCATCTATCAACTTTTTCTGCATCCCAAATAAATTTATTTTCATCTGGACTTTGTTTCTTTGAAGCTGACGGGTTGTCGTGGAAATAGTCATGCAAACGTATGGGGATATCCAAATCCACTCAGTGACACACCAACCGTCCATATCGGGGTGGGAGATTGGGGTGCAGGCCAGTGGAAGTCCAAAGCTCCCATCAAGAACCTTTTAATTGGAAGGTGGCCCCATAATCAAGATTTGTGGGGACCCTGAATTTATAGCTACGCTTCTGAATTAACATTTCAAATACAATAATGATAGTAATAATGAGGACTTTGTATAGCGCCTAATCTTTAGAAGCTCTAAGCGCTTTACAGCACTGTCGAGAGTGACACCGAGGTTTCGTACTGACTGTGTGAATTTAATGTTGGTGTTGCTGATATTTATTGTCTGAGGTAAAGGATGTGAATGAGAAAGTCTTTGTGTTGTAATCAGGATGGCCTCAGTTTTATCATCATTCATCTGCAGCTTGTTACATGTCATCCATGATTTCACATCGGAAATGCACCTCTCTACGCCTTGGATGGTAGCTTCAACTTCAGCTGGATGGCTAGATTTGTATATTTAGGTGTCATCAGCATACAATTGGTGAGACACTGGATGATGATCTATGACACTTGAGAGTGGCTGAGTGTATAGAATGAAGAGAACAGGTCCAAGAACAGACCCCTGTGGAACACCACAGCATAGTTCAACTGGACTGGAGTGTTTTCCATTTGCGGACACAATTTGTGTCCTGTTGACCAAGTAGGACCTGAACCACAGTAAGGCCGTATCATGAATGCCAAATACAACACGTATCATAGTTATCTGTGATATCTAAGAAATTTCGTTTAAGCTCAAATAATGTATTCGACAGTTGCAAATTCAAAGTTTTTTGACCTGCATGCAGTGGATTGTCTACTACAGAGTTTGTTAGCATAGTAAATGACATTGACCTTACTTCGCTCTGCATGAAGGTTTCGCAACTGTGCTTGTCACTCCATATTTGTCCCAGTAGTATTCGTGATTTGCTTCAGCATATCGATGTGTTATCATACTAATTCCGCCTCTTATTCCACCATGAATTATCAAGAACATATCAAAGTCTGGTAAAGTGCTAGTCCTATATCTGATATCGTAAACCTTGCATCTTGAATCTTGAGTAACTCCTGTTATGTAGGGTGTAGCTTATAATTTGTATTACAAGTATTCCTAAATTCCTCAGAATTATCATAGAGTTTCGAAATATCTTTCAACACAAAATAGCTATCAAGATCTCCAAGTGTTTCAAAATTAAAAATTCAGTAATATCATGTACTTACTGCTGGAATATTTTAAATCATTAAGTGATGAGTAAAACATGTCTATACATGTTGTAACTGTTGCGTTAAAGCTTTCAAAGATGTAAAACTGCTCTTAGTAATATTTACCTTTTCTGAAATAGTAGGTGTCATATTCTCAAAATGTGTATCTGTCGATGTTTCATAACTTAAATTTTTAGTCAAATGTTATATAATCTGCCTCGTGCATCTAAAAGCCGTCTACACGACTAAGTGTTGTTTTAATTATTAATTTGTTGTCTTCATTCATAAAGCTATCAACAATAAATTCCGTACTGATTGCAATATGTGTCTTATCGTTGTCCTGTGTGATTTGTACCTCTTCATCTAGACAAATTTTCCAAGTGGTACGACTGTTTACGTTATCTAACTTACAATCATGGACAAAAGTTAAGCACACAAGTTAAATAAAATATATACATAATAAAAGTGTCTTGATCAACAGATGGCTGTCATTACCGGACAAGATATGAAAGAACAATGTTATGCATTACGAAAATTTCAAATTGCGTATGTGATGTGTAGGACCTCTATATAATGTTAAATGATCGTGGCGTGAACTTGATAAATGCTTACTTCCTTATAACACACATTTTGTGCGTGCAATTCGCCGTCTTTTACATTATTTTGAGTTACTTCTAACTCACATATATGGCATAGATTTGTCGAGCTAGACCGCCTTCATCATCTTCTATGAACATTTTAGTCGTGGAATTTTCTATCTTAATTCTTCACACAATTTTGCTGCAATCTAAACTAAACGCATTGCAAATTACTTCAAAATCACTTCATTCAATCTGTACCTTTGGAAACTATTCGTTTATATCTCCTGTGAATTGATTTCATGCACAAGCAAAACCATGATGGAATGTATTTGTCTGTTTTTATTGCCCAAGATAGTTCATCACAAGGCCACCTCGCCAGACAGGAAGCTTTCGTTGACCTTCGGCATACTTTCAGTGACGAAGTGTTCTGAAGTAAATTTCATTTTGTTGTCTGCGAGGTGGTGCTTTTGTCATTCTGTCACCATGATACTTCGGAACTCACAACAAATAACATATGGAATTTATGCAGTTTTTAATTGACGCTGATTTTACGTCAGGGCCCAATTGAGTCTCTCTCTCTCTCTCTCTCTCTCTCTCTCTCTCTCTCTCTCTCTCTCTCTCTCTCTCTCTCTCTGTATATATATATATATATATATATATATATATATATATATATATATATATATATATGTATGTATGTATGTATGTATATATATATATACACTTTCATAATGAAGAGTTTATTTATTTATTTAGTTAGTTAAGTAGTTACTTAGTTACTTGAGTTCCCGTGTGGTCGAGAGGTCTAGAGCTCTCACCGTTACGGATCATAGCCATTTCACCTCTGTCTGCGTGGGTTCGAGTCTCGGGTTCGGTCAATGGGGGTATGTGAGAAAAGCTTGCCAGTAGTTTTTCGTGCATTGGTGGTTCTTTCCGGGGTTTTCCTGAGTTCTTTCTCCACCATTTATACTGGCTCCTATGTATAGCCTATCTTGTGCTGAAAAATGGCGTTAAACCCTACAAAAACAATTTAGTTACTTAGTTTTATGTAGTTATTTGTTACTATAATTTCATCATTTTATTATATACTTAAGTGTAAAATATTGACTTATTGGCAAGTAATTATCATATTTTTTCATTTCTATATTTTCACATGTGTAAGATATATCCATATCATATGTTCATTTTTTTCCCCGTTTAATTTACATTGTCAGATTCGTGAAGTATTTTTCCATGTTTTCTCATCCTGCATTTTACAAGTGAGTCAAAACACTAAATTCGAGAAAAAAATGCAATTGAAGGTTTTGGTAGGATACTTAGAGCCTCAGAGACAATAAGCCAATAACGACGAAAAAGTATTATTTGATGGATTTTCACGCAACAGCTGATTTGCAATTTTCCCGGTCTAACTATTTTCATACAATGTTAAGCAGGCGATAGGAAATTATACACTGTACGATACAAACCATAGCTGGGGTTCTTGTACCGCTCCGGTCGCCTAGTGGTTAATGTTAGGACTGGTCGGTCTGGTGTCAGGATAATGTGACTGGGTGGGACATGATGCTACATGTCTGCGGTATGATGCCCCAGGGCTAGATATCACTATAAACTGCATCGCGGCATACATCGTAGCGATATGACCGACAATTTTTTAAAGCTACGTTAAAAATCCATATCACACACACCTCCAACAGCGAGCATGTGACAAGACATAAACATACGTCTTCTGTAGCTGTAATAAGAACTGTAATAAATATACTTATATTTTTGCATCTTGAATTTCCTCAAAATGTACGTCCTTAGTTCTGACAATCCGAATTACATGACCCATTTCATAGAAAACCCGATACACATCGAAATTGATGTGTAATTTCGACTACATGTCCAACTGAAATCACATTCTTCTTATTGCACTGAACTGACCCAATAAATCTAGTCTATCATAAGCAGAAAAGCCGAATAGAGTTTGATCAACAGCAAAACAAAATCCATCTATTCCAAACCAACTAGAAAAGTTTATTTTTTTTTTTAGTGCGCATTCATTCAAAATATGACTCTGAATTACACTTTTCCGTAGACCAAACCGAAATTGTTTTTCAAACTAATGTCGAGCGCTCGACACAGTTCAAAGGTCGCTGAGCGGTGTTATGTGCGCATTAATATTGTTACTGTGTATTGATGAATCTACGGTTGTGTATTTATTTTGAAATACAGCATAAATTCAATTACTTTGTTTCTGATAGTGTATTCCGTTATTATTAAGCCTTAGGTAGGAAAAACAACATGAGTTTATAATATAAAGCTTACTGCATTTGAATTGGACAATATTAACTCGTTTGTTTTTTTTTTCTTCTGAGTAATACTGTACTCCCCAGGTCGTGCAGTATTACTCAGACACCCCCACCCCCCAAAAAAAATCGTGCTAAATTTCCTATAAAATGCATTAATCTATAATTATATTTTCACATGAGAAAAGTATATCCTTAAATTTTCACATGTGAAAATATAAGATTTCCCATCATACCTTGCGATGCTTAAATGTGTATGTCTACAAAAGTTATACCTGCACAACAGAAATTAGTACTTTGTGAACTAGAACAAATAAATAGAAACTGCCTTACATTTAGGGCATGGAAATTAATCTTTTATAAAGAAATTTGAACAGACGTCGTTCGCGTCCCTGTGAAGTTATTTCTTCTTACTTCCTTGATAAAACAACGACAAACACGTTGTGATGCATTGCTGAATCGGACTTGCATTGTTTTCAGACAGGGTCAAATAGTTTACAGAATGACAAAAAATGTAATTTAATGCGACAGATTAGGCCAACCCAATCTTACCGCTTTCTTTAGTCACGTATATTTATATGACCATGCTACGAAAGTGAAGTAAATTTACGGAAACCAGTTGGGGTGAGAGTGTTGTGTGAAGGCTAAGTTTAATCTTCTGAACTTCGATTCTGGAGCAGGTTTGGTATATAATAAAAAGAACATTTTCGCCACTAGTTAAAATATCATGCTATTGGGTACCACATGATGAAATATATCCGGTATTAACGTAGGGAAAGAAAATATCCGCCATATATGTTAGTAGTATATGGGGGCAATCTACGGACAATGGGAAAATACATCACAAGACCCCTGGGGCGATCTACGGACAAAATTTCTGCGGACAAAAGCACACCCTGGGGCGATCTACGGACAATGGGAATTAGCATTACAAGACCTCTGGGCCTGTCTACGGACAAAATTTCTACGGACAAAAGCACACCCTGGGACGATATAGGGACAATGGGAAAATACATTACGGGACCCTAATATCGAATATAGCGTCAAGATTTATAGCGTCAAAAGCACACACTTGGACGATATAGGGACAATGGGATTTTGTATAACGTCAAAAGCACACCCTGGGGTAATATAGCGTCAATGGGAATTTAATATGGGAATTTTAACATGGGTGGGCCTGTATAGCGTCAAGATTTATATAGCGGAAGTATTTATTTATCCCATGGTGTTATAGATTCGACATGTACAGACTGAACGACAGTGAAGTTGCCAAATTATGAAACGATCTCGGGTATAGAGGAAAGCTCGAAGTTACAATATATCTGAAAACCCGGAACGCTGCACTGAACGCTGACGGTTAAAATGGGCGATTTGCTGAAACAGTCGCCTCGAACTGGAACTTTAATTGTTCGGATTTAAAAACGGATGATCAGGCTAAATACGTATTTAATGTTTTACTTCAGAAATGGATATTAGCGTTTTGAAAATGCTGTATCATACAAATGACCAGTTTTCTTTTTCTCTGCTTATGCTTTATATGCATCATGCCTATCTTTAAAATGGATAGTAATAGCCAATAATACAATGATTTCCATGACTGAGGAAACTTGATCTATAATTTTGAAATCTGCTATTCAGGTTATTTTATTATTTAAGAAAGAACACTTTAAAGAGGATACTTGAAACTGAACGAGACAACACGTGTCTTGTTATGTTAACATTCATGGCACCATTATGGTTTTGACTTTCAAATATACGCATATGTGTCGACATAAAATCAATTTCCCAACCTTTAGCTATTCAAGCTATTCGTCGAGGGAAGAAACATTTATGAAAGGAAACACATATGACATTAGCCGAAGGAAAACCTGAGCTATTGAGTTGATTCAATGGCAGAAGAAATCTTCAAAAAATGATTAAAGAATAAGAAAAACATCATATGGAAAACATTATCGAAATGTGTAAACTACGCATCTATATTGTGTTGGAGTTAGAATAACAACAATTTATTCAAAATATTCATATGTGGGGTAATCCTTGTGCATGTGTATCACCCATGCAGAGAACCAAATTTATTTTGACCTTATTGTAAGCTAAAGACAAAGGACGGAAATCGCACGTAGTGAGAAATAACACCATACAATCTGAGGCACTACAGTATGTACTAAAAAATACATCCATTCAAGTTATGAGTGGAAAACGAGAAGAGTTTTGCCAAGATAATCATCCACAGTGGCGAGAAAAGTGTCGGCTGGACAATCGTCCATATTGACGAGAAGAGTTTTGCCTCGAAGGTTAGTTTTCGGTGTTTTAGTAAAGTAGTCTGTACTATCTTGGATGTATGAAGGAGCTTTTTTTCTATAAGGTGGAGAAGGTGACAGTCAGCAATATCATCCTTTTTTTTTCCAGTGGGATGGTCGTTTCTAGAAATATTTGGCGTCCCTGGGTCCTTTTCGTTTTGTATGTTACAGAGCAGACAAAAACTCCATGGATTAGGGTCAGTTCGTAGAAAGTAAGTCAATGTTTTGTCAGCAATGTCTCCTGCATTGCGCATGCCTGCTAATGTCTCACACAAAATTACAGTGTTCAGTTGATCGGTTATTGTTAAGTTTGTTGTAAATCTCTCTTCTGAACATTGCCTGTTCAGTTCAGCGATTTGTTCAGATGTATTCATAATAACAATACAGTACCCCTCGTCTGTTGACTGGATGTCGATATTTTCCTTCTTGCGCATACTACATTATTTTCTTAGTATGGTTTTTGTTGTACGAATTAATTTCATTTCCAATGGCGGATATTAATGCTTCAAGGGCTGGAACTTTACTAGGGGGTGGAGAATAGTCACTTTTAGGAGACGGAATTTAGTGGGCTCATTGTGACCGGAAATGCATTCTCCAGGATAATCATTGAACATTTTCCCTAAGTCTAATCGTACGTGCAAAACATTGCAAAGTAAACTTCATATAATGACAAAGTGAGTAAGTTTTCATTTTTAATTGAGAAGATATAGCTACGTATAAAGTAACAATGCAAAAATATCACTGATATGAATGAAAAAAAAAAATAATTCAACAAATTAGTCACAATTGAGATCTGTCAGGATGCAACTGCGAATTTCCTTATTATCCTTCCTTTTAGAAGGCATTTTGATTACTAATTAGAAATAAACTGCGATGGGCTACATGGCGTAGAGTTAGTTGATGCTCAGTAGCCAGACTCTACGAATTCGTTTCTTAG
>JAECUM010046603.1:0-28626 GCA_016617855.1 Megalonaias nervosa | reverse complement strand
TTTGTTATTTTATCTCTGACGTTTGTGATATCAAATTTTTATGCGTCCTCGCTTACCTACCCGGACACTCAAAGTTGTCGTCACCCTCCCTGCTGCTGTCTCTTAACCAAAATTTTATCGAGACCTATGCGATATAGCGACCGAGGATAACGTAAATTTATCGTGATAAATCAATGAAGAATCGCTTGCACTTTTGAGAAGAAGTTTCTGAATTTAATCATATCTACGTCTCCTGAACACCAGGTCTATGGATGTTTCTTAGTGTGTGGGTATCAACACCATTAAAGACAACTAGAAGATTGCAGTTATCTCTGATCACTTTAGGTATTTATGTATATCGCTGAGTAACATATATAATATCGGTGTTTTTGTGTCTGCCTCGGGAAAATATCCGAACTGGATTTGATTGTTTGTCCAGCATCATATCATCGTATACTACGAGATTATTAATACATCCATCGATATCATCCACAGAAGGAGTTTCATCAGTATCGGTAATAAACTCGATAATATCATTACCGTCCTCGTTCAGCAATTTAGCATTTTCATTAAAATCTTTAAGCACGTTATAGCATTGCTGATCATCTACAGATGGTGCCACTAAATACAATTTATCCTACTTAAGGCATATCACTATCAGGTTAAGCAACAATTACGTCTTACCAGACCCTGATGGGCCTATGATAATTGTTCTGATAGAATTTGGTAGTTCTGGATCATGATTGACTGGCTCTTGCTTTCGTGTCGCTAAGAAATCAATGATATCCATGTTGTAGAACTATATAATAATTATATGAATTTATATTGTGTTCGATGCAGAGTATCCACCCCCACAAGTGGATTAAAAACAATAACGACGAGGAATAAAAAGCCTGCACTTACAGGCAAGTGTGTGAAATGTGGTACGAAAAAATACAGATTTATCTCTAATGAAATGGTGGTGATATCGCTGCTTCACTGG
This sequence comes from Megalonaias nervosa, assembly GCA_016617855.1. Lineage (NCBI taxonomy): Eukaryota > Metazoa > Mollusca > Bivalvia > Unionida > Unionidae > Megalonaias > Megalonaias nervosa. The sequence goes on along the minus strand of JAECUM010046603.1, from coordinate 27,665 downwards.
GAAAATTACCAGGAACTCCATGGGCTAAGCATCCTGGCGAAAAGCATCTTTCTGGATATAATTATTGTGGTCCTGGAACCCGACTTGATATCCGACTTGACGAACGAGACCAAACAAGACCTGAAGAATATCCAATAAATGCGATTGATCAAACTTGCCACGTTCACGATGTCGCGTATAAAAATCAAGATTTACAACAACGACATATTGCAGAAGTAAAGTTCATTCACGCTCTAAAATCTGCGAAGAGAAGTAAATCTCTCAGAGAATCACTAGCTAATTGGATGGTAAGATCTGCGATGAAAGGTAAACTAGAGCTAGGGACCGGTAATTAGTTGGTTATTATTATTATAATATCGTATCGTATATCGGCATCCTTCCGTTTTCGAGAGACGATGGCGTAGCTTCCGGTTGGGTGACTTATCTGCACCTTCGCGAGTGGCTGAAGAGTCCGACCCTAGAGTGACAGTCTCTGTTGCTCTTGCTGCGGGTGAACGACGATGCTTGTTGAGACTGTTGTTGTTTCGACTTCCTCCTGGATCTCTTTGCAGCGATGTTTGTATTTCTCGCTTCCTCGGCTTTCTGAACGCCCTGTCTGACAGCAAGGCTCCAGGCGGAGCGGTCGTCAGCACAGCTGTCCCAGTCGTTGAGGTTGATGTTGGCCGTCTTCATGCCCTTCTTGCAGACATCTTTGTAACGCAGACGCGGCCGTCCAGTCAGTCGTGAGCCGTCTGCTAGCTCGCCATATAGCAGGTCCTTGGGAATGTAGCCTAGGTCCATTCTCTTGACGTGGCCGAGCCAGCGAAGACTCCTCTCGCTGAGAATGGAGAATATAATGTTCATGCTGGCGCGTTCCAGAATCTTTGTGTTGAGTACTTTGTACTGCCACTGGATGCGTAGAATGCGCCGCAGACATCTCAGGTGGAAGCTGTTGAGTTTCCTCTCGTGCCTCGCATAGGTGATCCATGCCTCGCTGCTGTAGAGGTGTATGCTGAGTACGCAGGCCTGGTAGACACGCAGTTTGGTCTTAGTGAGGTTGGGGTTGTTCCAGACCCTCTGGTTCAGTCTGGCCATAACTGCTGATGCCTTGGCAATCCTGCCGTTCACCTCAGCATCAATGGAGTGCGAGCTGGAGATGGTGGACCATAGGTATGTGAAGTTTTCAACAACTTCCAGGTTGTATCCATCGATGGAGATGGTGGGAGGGGAGTCTGCGTCCTGCGCCATGACGTTCGTCTTCTTCAGACTGATGGTCAGTCCAAACTCCTTGGAGGCGTGGGAGAAACGACATACCAGCTGCTGCAGTCCATCTTCCATGTGTGGTGTCACGGATGCATCGTCTGCGAAGAGCAATTCACGGATGAAAACCTCAGTGACTTTAGTCTTAGCACGGAGACGGGCGATGCTGAACAGCTTACCGTCAGCCCTGGTATGGATGTACACTCCCTCGTTGCAGTCCTTGAAGGCGTACTGGAGGAGCATGGAGAAGAAGATGACAAGGAGCGTTGGGGCAAGGACGCAGCCTTGCTTCACTCCGCTGCTGACTGGGAAGGCCTCCGATGTTGCGCCGTTGAAGCACACTGTTCTGTGCATGTTCTCGTGGAACGACGTGACGACAGCGATCAGTCGGAAGGGGCAGCCGATCTTCTGCAGGAGCCTCTATAGTCAGATTTATTATAGCCCAAGAGGATATTGGAGGGGTAGAGCAGCAATTAGTAAACTTGCTGATGCGGCAGGTGTCGCACGTTCTGTTGCCACAGATTGGTTAGCACAACAGGCAATATGGCAAATTTATCTACCACCACCTATAAAAATTAAGTACGCACATTTTGATGAGCGCTCCCAATGAAGTTAATCAAGCAGATACTATTAAAACTGGTAGACGTCAATCGGGCGTATACAAATACGCGTTAACTGTCATTGACGTTGCAAGTATATATAAAGAAGCAGAACCATTATCAACAAAAAACAGCATCAGAAGCTGCATCTGCGGTTGAACGAATTTATCAACGAGGACCCTTGCGATGGCCACAGTTGCTACAGGTTGATCCTGGCAAAGAATTTCTTGGTGCAGTATCGTCTCTGATGAAACAACATAACGTCAAAATCAGACGACGACACACAGCAATTCAACGCGATCAGGCAATCGTTGAGCGATTTAATCGAACACTTGCTGAGCGATTGTTTGGATATCAGAATCCGCAGGAAATATCCCTAAGTAAATTTCAGAAAGACAAGAGATCTCGTGAATGGGTTGCAAGACCACAAAGTGTGATAGCTGCGTTAAATAATGAAATTACAAGTGGAATTTCTATGAAACCAATCAATGCGATCGCAAAAAAACACATACAAGTACAACGACGTGACTCTTTCTCAACACAACCAGTACTAGGTAATGTGACTGTCAGATATTTACATGAACCTTGTGAACTTGAAAGTGTTTAAAAAAAGAGCTATTGATCCAGTCTGGAGTGTAACCACACATAAAATTTTCAGCGTGGTAAGATCCACGGGTAGACCTGCAATCTCCAGACTAGATTCACTGCTCCTCAGCGTGGATTTGTACGCGAACAATTGCAAGTAATTCCTGAGGACACACAATTACCACCGCCTTCACTTTTGTGAAAGCATGACATCAGCGCCCCTACGTCGATGACACTCAAGACAGGTCAGCATCACATTTTTGCGTGTGTGGCCGAGACTACTATTCATTCTATCCACGGTAAATTGTCGTGGGTCATTAGAACAATACTGCCACAACATTATTGTGTTACAGCAAGCACAGTGACTATTTTGTTATTGTTTCAGTGTCATGATAAATTTAAAATCAAGATCAAAGTTACGCTTACTTTTTTGTCAGATCGCTGATAACCAGCTATTGTTTTCTTTACTATATCATCGCAATTGCTAGCAGTGGTTTCCTGAGTCATTGCGAAGTCCATTATAACCCTCCGTAGCTGAGACATTCTTCCAACTCTTGACACCGCTAGATAAACTGAATTTGACCATTCTATCAGATCATCGACAATCCAGATGTTTGTATCAGAAATAGTTAATCCTTGTGACAAATGAGTCGTTATAGCATATCCTAGAGTCCATGGAGATTTATCCATCGTTAGCGTGCTCTCAACAGCACTCACAGAACAACAACAATATCATTAAGAACGAGTTTTGTTTCTCATTCATTCCAGGAATCTCAACTTCAGTATTTTGTTTGCGTGTATCTGCTGGTCGATAACACAATGGCACAGGTAAATATGAAAACGTTTCTTTATGTAACAGAAATAATTGCCGTTGAAATGTATCACGAACTATTTTCCGACTTGCAACTATCAAATCAGCAGGCCTCCACAAATTCCAAAAATCACTCATCACAGTCTCTGGAATTACTTCACGCATTATCTCACATTGAATCTTATCTGGTTGTAGTCTGATTAACTTTTTAAACTCGTTCAGCGGGTCATCAATAGCTGTATGATCATCAGTTATCTCCTCATAATAATCTACGAACTTTTTTAGCCATTCATGCGGAGATGATCCAACAAAGGGTGGTGGTTGACCATGATCTCCACACATAATAACAGCATTATTTCTCGTCAACAACCAATCAAGAAATATTTTCAATACCTCCATGGATACCGTGAATATCTCATCCCAGATAATGATTTTAGGAATATATTTCCCACCCATTCGTTCAGGAGTCCATACATCTCCTTTCCACCTAAAGAAGCTGTGATAAATATGATATTTAACTCCTCGTTCGCTCATTTCTCTTGCAAGCCGGTGAGTCGGAGTTAGTACAATCATGTCAAGATTTCGAAATAATTCGATCGCACGTATTGTTTTACCAAAACCTCCAGGTCCATTGAGATAAACTGTTTTATGTCTGGCCACAGGATCATACACCGATGGTGCTGATGAAAGTTTTGACATCTGTTTATTTTTGTAATATATTTCCTTAGATTCAACGTCGGCGGATTCAGAATAACTAAGAATTTTTTTCTCGTTTTATTCTCCATTCGCTCCCATGATGCATCAGCGCCGATATGTAATTATTTTAGCAATCCTGTATTCTTTTTATTGATATAAAATGAATCTGTGGCGACTCTAACTGCAGTATCAGAAAATCTATTTATCATCGATAATAAGTTTTTCGAAACGTACGCGAACATCGAAGATCTTAAATGAGTGAACTGTGGTGAGTCGCCATTAGTGTACCTCACAACTGTACCTAATTTAGTTCCATCCGGCAAGTAGGCATTATTCCGACTTATAAATGTGCCTCTCTCAGTTGTATCAGCAATTATGAAATCAAGTTCAGCATCGTCGATAATTAATCTTGTACAATGTCAATAATTAATCTTGTACAATGTCGTTTATAATCATATGATCCTCCTTGTGTAGATTTACCAATAATTTTTCTGCCAAGATCTTATGCAAATTTTTTCTCGAGATCGGTATCGTCCTGATTTTCATCAGGGGAATATTTCTTCTGTTTTGGTAACCAAACTTGTTTCTGCGGACGATATGATCTAATTGCTTCACTTACAACCAACGATATCAATATTTTTACATCAAGCATATATCGTAATAACACTATTGGAGCCCAACCGCGTTCGCTAAAATGTTTTCCAAACCAAACAGCGACAACTGGATCAAGGTTTTTCGATGCAAACTCGAATGACTCAATACATGCAAATCCAGTTAAGTCAAATTCTGGTAAGGGTCCATTTATCGCAACTCTGGTCATCTCGTGTGTTGGATGTCCAAATCGCTTAAAATATTCAGAACACTCTCCCATTCCAAGAAAACTTCCAGGATAACATGTAACCATATCAACTGAGATAAAATCCTTATACTCGTATTTAGTATTCCACAATCCGTCGTGTCCGTATTCGACACAATTGTGTTGGACATCTTCAAGAAATTCCAACCGCGTTGGCCTCCATAAATTTTCCTCCTGAGCAAAGTGAGCAGCAACTGACGGAACGGTGAAGCAATTACTGAGTAATCATTCGATAACATCAGTATCGTTTGTGTATTTCAACGCAAGATTTTTCCTTTCGTTATAAAGAGATTCTGCACGATAAATATCTCCATTCGGCCTTACAAACTGATCATAATTCACAGATTCTGAACTTTGAAACAACCACACGGATAGAGGGTCACTCTCACTGATATTTCTGATAAAATCAAACATATCACCATTATAAAATTTAACAGTTCGATTTCGTGGAAACAATGTTAAGTCCGACGTCAACGCGTCAATGTTATGATCAACGATCTCTATCTGAGCTCCATTTTTTAATATTTCGATTCGTACAAAATCTCTTCGGTTAGTGTCTTGACCCTTATTGGAAATCTTAATTTTCTTCCAGTTCAGCTACGTCTTTGATAGACGCTCCGGTATCTTTAACTGTTTTCATCCACTCATTTATTTTTGTACGTCTTAGATACGTTAAAGCATCTCCACTTATCGCGTTTGTAAAGTGTTCTATAACTCGTTCCGCTACAAAATTCAACGTCGAAAGTTTCATCGGTTTGAGATCATCAACGCTAGGTTCATCATTCAGCGGATATAACGCATAAACAACCGCCGTCACAGGATATGCTCGCTCATAATAAGGTCTATCAATTCCAATCAGTATTCCTGGTTTGGAATTTTTACTTAACTTTACAACATCTCCAGCGTGATGTAATTAAACAGGGTCACGTTTGTCATGGACAATCCAGATGTCATCTACCGCGGCGTTATCTACCACTACGATAAATTTTATTCTAAAAATATATCTTCGTTCGTCGAGATAATTCATAATTGTCCTTACTCGCTTGTCATTCATTGTAGCATTGACGTCTTGCATAATTCTGAATCTTTACCACACATGAGCCGCGCCATCGTTACGAAACTTTCTCTTGTCTTCACGGATACGATTGATCACAGTTTTATTCGTTAAATCAAACAGACCTCGCCTAAGCAATTTAGGGGTTATTCTGTCAAGATCAAATATAGCTTTCGAGGGCTTAATCGCAGATAATCTCGTAAATTCCTCAATTGTTATAATTAAGGCAAATATATATTTAAATCAAAGTTTAATTTAAATATATAATAATTCAAGCAAATGATCATTGTAAGTGGCTGATGATTGGTTCTGCAACTCCTTGTAATGTGGTTTGTATAAATGAATTCTGTGGATATCACATGCAGAGCGTGCGACTAGAAAGTCTAGGACCAAAACCATGCATAAAGTTTAACGTTGGAGTCAGGGGTGAGACACAGTTGTGTGTAGAATGCGGTCATAAAAAATACAGAGCCTTAAAACGGTATTACGATTTTAAAAAAATAACGCCAGCGGCGTCGGTAATGAATCTCCTATAAAAAAAAAAAAGCCGAAGACTATCTCGTTAGATTTTGTTAGATTTTCATTCTAATATATTTTTTCTGGTAATAAAATAATAATTTAGACATATTTACTACATAAATGGAGCTAAATGAATTTCTAAAGCATCCTATCATCAAGAATTATGAGGCATCGCGTGATCGTGTGATTAGGAACTGTCGACTTAAAAAACCGGTTGGTTTTGTTATTAATAATGGGTACCTTATGTTCTGTGCTGAGAAGAAACATTATTACTTACATAGGTTTGTGTATGAATGTTTTCACGGACTAATATAAGATGGTTTTGTGATTGATCATATTAATTCAGATCCAAAGAACAATTCTCTGAGTAATTTACGTGCTATTACACAGTCAGAACTGGAAATTTGGGAAAACTGGTAAGCACAAAAAGATTGGAAGAGCAGTTAAATCTATGAATGTAGAGACATGCGAAAAATAATATTTCCATCGATAAATGCAGCTGACAAATAATTTATAATTTCCAGGCGTTCGAGATTCTACGTTGCAAATAATACAGCTAAATCGGCGTATTCAAAGAAATATAAACAAAAAATAGCATTTCAGTGTTTCCTGACTGTGTCAGAGGCAGACGCCACAGCTGCTGAATCTACTTTGACTCAGTTTTGAAATTTGTTCAATTGTATGCAAGATGAAGGGAGATAACTCTGTCAAGTAAAGCTTTCCTCCAGTGAAGATTAAACAGTAACCTTGCTTGTAATTGCGTAATATTATATGACGGTCGCGGAGTTGTGGCTCACATTGTATTTCTTGTCCCCCCTTTGATTCTGTCAAGGACTCTGTCAGGGTGTGGTTTACCCCTCTCTCTTGTATTGACTAACCAAAAATCCAGTCCCACAATCATTATAATTGTAAATACTCTTAGCGGTATATCCCTGACAAAGGCATCTAGATAACGTACAGTTTATTTGTATATTTCTCTTGCAAGACTATTTCAGTGACATGTCAATATCAGATTCGGTCTTTTCCCTATCGACCTGAAATATTCTGAAAGGAATTCTTTCTTTTAGTGTTCCGAATAACGATAAATTTAGGAACAGATAAACCACACCCCCTTCTATGTAATCCAGGTAAGTTATTTTTAGATTTCCAAGTATAAGGTAACTTCATAATAATGTCTCAAACATATAATAGTATGAAGGATCAGTGGGCGAGCGCTTAAGGCGGCGAATTCTCATACTTGAGGTCTGGTGTTCCAAAATCCAGTGACTGACAAATTTGTCGACGGTTGCGTGATAATCGCAATTTTAAACATAATTGGGGGTTCCAGTCCAAGGAGAAATGTGTACACCTTCCCACCATGTTTAACAACGTGGTGGGGTCTGATTTTGCACTCCCCGGGGTTTTATTTGGGTGGAGGTGTGCACAAAATGTAAAAAATCATTTGAAAACAGGAACCCCCAAAAATAAACAGAGTGATGAGTTCTCAACCTCATGAAGGGTGCCCCTTAGAAGGACATTCAGAAAGAATATCAGCCAGGGGAAAAAAAAGCATCATGAAGAGTGCCCAATGGAAAGAACTGTCAGCCACAGCCTCATTGAAGGGTAACCCAATAGAAAGAACTGTCAGCCATAAATAAAAATAGCCTCACTGGCAAATGACAACGGGACCCCATGGAAAGCAAATACTGGCAAATGACGGGACCCCATGGAACGGCAAATACTGGCAAAGTGATGGGACCCCATGGAACGGTAATCGCTCATCACTCTTACTGTTTTTTTGGGTTTTTTTTGTTTTTGTTTTTTTTATTTGAAATAAATATTTATTATATAACGAATTCTAAAAATATTAATGCAATTATTTCTGGGATTAAAAAATTACAGGACGATGATATAGAACTTTCTGATCAAATGGATCCTGAAAAAATTACAAATGATTTTGAAATATTGCAAGAACGAAAATACGAAGGAAGATACACACTAGCAGCCGAAAATAGGTGTATTAAATTACTCCAACAAGTGATGAAACAATCGCTACTTTATTTCGATGATGATAAAAACATCCGGAAATTCGTTTCTCTAGCACATGCGATTGAGAAAGTTAGATCAGAGTTATCACGCGAATACAAAACAAAAAGATTGTGAGTTCACGTGTAAGACAGTTGAAAAAATTATATACAATTGTAAAACCCCTGATTGTGAAAGTGAAAGTTGTAACACCAAATAATAGCGCGTGTAATACTTATTTTTATTCCGATTATAATATTTATTTTTTATTTTTATTTTTATTCTGATTCTGATTATAATATTTATTTTATTTTTTTAATTCTGATTCAGATTATAATATTTATTTTTTATTCTGATTGTAATATTTATATTTTATTTTTATTTTTAATCTGATTCCGATTCAGATTCAGAATCGGATTATAATATTTATTCAGATTCAGATTGAGATTGTAATATTTATTTTTAATCAGATTATAGCATTTATTCAGAGCATAATATTTTTTTGCTTTTCATTTTTATTCTGATTCAGAATCTGATTCACGTGTAATCTGATTCAGATTGCAAAATTTATTCAGATTATAATATTTAATCTGATTATAATATTTATTTTTATTCTGATTATAGTATTTATTCTGATTCAGATTATGGTTCAGATTACGATATTTATTATTTATTTTAATTTTGATTCTGATTCAGATTATAATATTTAGTTTTAGTTTTATTTTGATTCTGATTATAAAATTTATTTTTTATTTTTATTTTGATTCTGATTACAATTTTTTTTATTTTGATTTTGATTCTGATTCAGATTATAATATATATTTTCTATTTTTATTTTGATTATAATATTGTGATTTTTGATTTCACAATAATCAGTCAGGTCACGAACGCAGATACAAACTTATTGTCAAATATTTATTTCTTACATCAAGCAGGTGTCTACTTTGGTCAGTAAGTCTAAAATGTATCCGTGATAATAGCGGATTATGACATCGTAGATAAACCGGATTGACAGGTACTGTCACAATTAAAATCCCAGGAGGGACTTCAGGGGTGAAAGTGTATAGAATATATCCCTGTTGTGCTTGTCTGGATTTTTCAAGATCTATTTGATAACTTGCATCGATTGCATCACATACAAGGTTTACTACGATCGTTGATGCAATATTGACAACACCTGGTGATATATGACGACCACCACCAACTGGATCATTGTTATTTTTTAGAATACCTGGAGGAGGGAATATTTTTCTCCATGTTTCTAGTATTGCTGGAAAAAATTTATTAATGATATCACCAGGTGCTATTTTCAACTCATCTTTGAGTTCGGGTAATAGGAATGTTGGTAATTCTGCTTCTGTGATTGCATAGTGTCTGAAAACAACTGTTTAATTGTCATCGAATAAGGAGGTGAAGTATCGATGCATTTATCATCAGTAGCAATCATTGTTTCATTCATAATCCGACTGATAAATCTGAGGTCGGATATAACCTGATTCATATACTGTATCGTTTCAATGATCTGACGTTTTAGATCGTCGTTTGGATATTCTCGTATGTAACTCTGAAACAACTGATGCAGTTTGTTGTGTGCACTTATTTGCTCAGCCTCAATGGCATTGATGAAAGAAGTAACATGATCATCGTAGATTCGCGGATATCCATGGTCGTCATAATAATATATTTTTCTAGAAAAGTTTGTAAGTCTTGCACTATCAGTCGCAGTAAAATATTCAATCTCAATATCTAATGGGATGTGTCTCCCTCCCGGTCAATTATTTTGAGTAGATCAACCCCTCTCCATGGATAGTATTTTCGATATTTTGGAAGGGTAGAAAATATTTGCTTATCTGAGACATAATCAGATAGTTGAGGTTCTGGTGGTCCTTGATGAACAGAAGTTATCTCTGGTCATCCTAGCACAGTTCGGATCGATGATTGAGATATATCAACGGCATAATCTGGAGCTGATATTTCTGTCGCCGCCAATAATGTTGGCTCATGAACCGTGATAGTGATTTTGGATTCTTTTCCTGTAATAGATTTAATCCTACGATTTAATTGGTTTCCAGTTCATTCATGGTAAATCTTAATCATTTCTGCGAATTCCTGATCTGTTATTATTCCATCGTTGAGTCCTGATTATATCGCCGATGATAATTTGGCGTGCACGTGTGTTGCCGCTGATAGTAACGTTGTATATTCATGTAATTTATCATCCTCACACGTGGTTATTTTCTTTTGCGATGATATTAAGAATACGAACAACACCGGTTATAATGGCAACACCAATTCCTATTACTGGTGCTATTATGTATGTGGCTGATAATGATCCGATTACTGTTGCTGTTCCATTGACTACCGCGGAGGCAGAATATACAATTATGTCAGTAACAACGATGCGTCTACGGTATTTATTTGTTCTACTGTATACTCAACAATGATATTTTTCAGTTGGGTCTGCAACAAACACCCTTGCTCATATCTGTAATGTTGCACTGAAACAACGTCAATCAATTGGTTCATTATATAATTTAAGTAGGTGGTAGTTTAGTGACTAATTCAAGACACCAATAATACAACACTCCGAGGCCTTTTTCTTCGTGTTCCACCACGAATGTTTCCTTATTGTTTTGTTCCAATACTAATAACACAGATCCAGAAGATGCGTTAACTGGAAAACGCCGTGAAACTGTGGTAGACATTGTAAATGTAACGCCGAGTACTGAGAATCTGTATATGTCGGTAACCTCAGAGCGACGTTTGATGGATTTATTGAGTAGTGTCCATGATGTTGATCCAGACGCCACTGTATATACTACACTATCGGTAATATTTTTATGTCAGAGAGTTTAATGTTGATGTCTGCTGGACTTCCAAAAAATTCATCAATGGCTCTATTTGTGTTCCTACGAAAATTCAAAAACGTGTTTCCGTGAGTAGTATAATTAGACCTAAATGTGGTCATTCCATCATTGATTGTCATTAACGAGATCATCATCGAGATGTTGCTATTGTCGACGTATTTCTACGTTGCAGCGTCATCGCTTGATTCTGGTTCTACAATACCGTAATTTTATTATTAGCCATATTGAGAGAACCAGTCATTGTATCACCGGCGGATAATAAACGATCATTGATCTCACTTCCAATTGTATTGTTGTTATTGACTACTTATCTTTTTGTTGCCACATCATCGTCTGATTTTGGTTTTCTCACATAGATGATTGTATTTCTGCTAATGTTGAGATCGCCATACATAATATCTCCAATTCTTCTGATGCGTCCAGCAATCTCTCCCATGAGTGTTAAGACTGATTCATCGGAATTTTTAATTTTGCCGTTTTTAGCAAACACCACTAAGCTATCTTCGGCCGCATCTGCAATTCGCACAATAATATCTGTCAACTGGATATTGCTCGTCTTTAATCGTCCTTGCTGATCCTGAAAAACAACAACTTTATTTTGGTCCAAATGTAAGAGAGCAAAAGATTAGCGAGTTCATTCTTGACCTGGTCAAGAGTTGCATATTTGTATAATTCACCTTGAGGCTTGAGTCTCCGAGAAGATGTTCCGTAAATATCTACTATTGTATACTAACTAAGACACGTTTAAAACGTTTGACAACATAGTATACTTGTGCACGACTTTGTGAGGTGGTGTTCCTAACGATGTCAGAGACCTTGACACAGCGTCGAGTACAGCGAGTACTTCACTTCCACATATTGGCTGATCAGTTATTGTCTGTGTTGGTAATGTTGAATACCAGACGGGAGTGTTTTGAAGTCCGCTGATGTATTTTAAACATTCTTTTGGTGGCGCCAACCCATACGAATTAAAATAAATAATTCCTCGTGGATCAATCGCGTATACAAACCAATGAGTACGTGGACCAGAACTTCCATGGAGATTAATGATACCGGTCTCTAAACGGTTTGGTTGTTTTGGTAATTGATCACGCATAAAAACACCTCTAAAGTTTTTGATGTTTAATGTTTCGCAGCATCAAGTAAACCAAATTGGGCATAGGAAGCATCAACGATGTGTCTCAGGCAGTCTTACATCTTTCCTAGTGGATTGACCGTATCATGTATGAAGGGTTCCTGGCAGTCTTAGACCCAATCCGTGAACGGATTGACCTTTTTTGGAAGCATTTAGTCCTTGGCCTGTTGCTTTCTTTAATGCCATCCCAGCGGCAGTTCCAACAGCACCAAGTGCAGATGCTTTTTCAACAGCTGGGGCTGCAGAGGCTATCAACGCTGGTATAGCCGCAAGAAGTGGAAATATACCACCGTCTTAGCAATATCTTTAATGGCACCCGCAGAAAGATTAAGTCTAACACCAGTCGCTGATCGTTTGGCGTCATTGGAGTGCCTGAGTTGATGTTTTGTCAGTGATAGTTTATTTGAACCACCTGTGATCTGTGCTGATTTCAGGAATATTTTTATTCCAAAATTCTTCTTCGATGCTGATTATAGCTTTCTAATCTGACCAGGAGTCAGACTGACACTAACATGGGGATATGAGATTATAGTATCATGAGCGATTTAATTACATGTTTTCCACTGGGATATCAATAACTCTCATTCGTCCACCAACACCTTCAAGCAACATTGTTTTGTCTGAGAGTATAATAGCGATTGCTCTGTAATTAGGTATAATTCCTCTTGCCACACGAGCTCGAAAATTTATATCAACGACAGAGTTTCTAAACAAATGCAAATGTTCCAGTGAAAAATAATGGATCGGATATAATGTTGTGAAATCCCGCTGAGATATTTGCAAACCAGAATCAACATTCTGATCACGCCACAGAAATGTCATCAACCGATGATAAGCACGTGCATCATGATTATTATCAAAATGCAGCAACACTTCTTCAGAAAGTTCTTGATGTCCATTTATCCTCAAAGAAACTTCACTAACCCCAAGAGTGTCAAACACCATTGGATTTCGTTCCTGCGAATCTGCTCGTTCAGCATTTGGAAAGCAATAAATATATGTCGTGGTGCTGACACCCCCTGCTGTGATGCTATCTGCCATGTGAATAAGCCATTAATATCACTTTGAATACTGTCTGTGGTCATAGTCAACAATGACAACGTTGATTCACCACCTGAGTCCATAAAAGAAAGCAACCGTTGTTCTTCATTCAGCGATGGAGTCATTGTTGGCATCCACAACGAAAGTTTTATTAATATTAATTTACCTGCATAAACGGCAGCAGCACGCCATGCTGGATCATTGTCGGTGACTTTTCTATCAAGTACCACGGTGTGTTGAGCGCCAAATATAACTTTTCTACTATGTCTGCAGAATCCAAATATATGTGACAGCGGAATCACAGATGAAAATTCTTTATTGATATTTAACATTGATCTGCGTGCTGCGAATCCGAAGCTGAAGGTTTCATTCACTGATGCAACTGTGTCCCCAGCTGCATTCATTGTCACGTTTCTGCTTTCGGGTTTATCAGTGGTATCCTTTGCAAACATCATTGATGGACCAGCTGATGTCGAGTAATCATCGCTGTATCTTGCAAGGCCAAGTATCGTCGTGGCAACGTCGACGTTTTCCAGGCATGATTCAATATTCTCTCCGCCAATGCTGTACGTGGAACTGTTAAATAACGCCATAACTCTGTTGTTGACAAAACCAACTCGATCACCAATTCCGTACGCTGTATCATCTGCTTTCAAAAGTCTACCTTCGATCTCAATGAACGCCTTAGAGGGCAAGAAATATCTACTTGTATCCTGAACTTGTAATTCGATTCTTCCACGTGCGTTAGATACACGTGCGTCAAAAGAATAATACTGATAATCACGCACCGATTCATCCTTAAGGACTGGTGCGTACATGTCAAATGCTGGATCCAATACACACTTGAACATCTTTATTATTAATTCATTATCGTCTAACACGAAGTCCACTTCCTGCTATCAGACTAGCAGGTTCTTTTTCTTTTTCTGATAGGGTACACCAGCTAACTCTGCTAATTTTTAATTCGCAGCATGATTTATTATTTTACTAACATTTGCAGGCATAACTTCTGTGCTGGGTAATTTTACTGGATGAGGTTTTCATCGTATTAATCATGCTTGTCTATCCTTAATTGCTGAGAATGCCTTGCTAGCAATATCACCAACAGCACCAATACCTTTATCCCGAAAAACGTCAATAGCTTTCATTCCCAGTTGCTTTACAATCGGTATTTCTTTTGAGGCTGTCCTTCTGAATGGACCCTGAACAACATCACCGACTCCATCTCCGTAGATCGCTTTGTATGTTGGTAATCGTGAATTTATCACCCTGACCATTACAGATCCACGTCGAGCATTATGTATGATCATATTATTTCCTTGTCACTGATCTAATTGCATTAATCATCAACGATTTCATCGTCCCGGTAATCATCAACGATTTCATAAATGAGGGACCGATAAACATTAATATCCATGATACCTCCTGTAAATAATCTCTGACAAATAGCAGCTGCTTCGTTACCTATTTCTGGGGAATGATTACCGGCTTGTTTTCCGCCAATCAGAATTTCTAGTCGTTCAACATTGGCAAGAACGTTGCTGGGACATGGAGTAACAAGACCACTTCCTCTGGTACCTGCACCAGAAGCGACGAGACCACTTCCAGCTGTTTCTTCTTCCTCAATACGAGGTCGTCTGAATAGCGATTTTTCGGGGGATAATATATCTCCTGGTAATGGCACTCTTTTAACTTCTTCGGCTTCTTTCACAAAATTTCGGAAATTCATCCCTATATTTATCAGCGATGCTAGATATACCACGGGACTTTCGAAACACAAAAGGAACCCAATCTTTTCTGAAACATTAACGGTGTTTGGATCTAATAATTTATCATGATCTGAATATCCTGTTGCGGAAACCGCTTTAGTTCTCACTCGAAGTAGTTTACGACTTTCTTCGGTAAATCGGGCTGGTGGTTTTGGTTTTGGTCTTGGTTTTGATGCAACAGTATCCTTCACATCGCCGACCTCCTCATGAACTTTGTTAATACCCTCAATTGCTTGTTGTCTTCCTTCTTGTAATTGTGGTTGAGCAGCAATTTCAGCGGGAAGTTCTCGTACAATCTTTTTTGTTTGTTTAGTTCTTTTCGCTATGTTTCCAGTTGCTTTAGCGGTTTGCACTAACGTGGGAAGAAGACCTTCGGTAGCCTTTGATACCGGTTTAAATAATTCTGTTGTATCCTCTGCAAATTCCACTCGAGCTTCCCGATGCTGTTGTTGTTGCTGCTTGACAGAATCACGGACGGAAAGATATTTGTTAGTTTTCTCAAGTCGCTGTTGAGCTAGTTTAGATGTGTGAGTTTCCATGGTTAGCGTATTATTGATATTATTAATGATTTAATTAAGCCATACAGCACCAGGGAGGGTGACAATAAATAGTGACTGTCCGGGTAGGTAAACGAGGACGCATAAAACTTTGAAAACTCAAAAGTCAAAAATAAAAGAGCAAAATGAGCAAACCCAATTGAAGAGAGATCTCGGTCGGTTAAAGGCTTCGGTTTGGAGTTATTGACCTTATATTTTCATTTTTCGTAGGAAGCTTTATTTTCAAAAACGACTTATTCTAAAAGTTGTAGGATTCACCCTCCCTGCTGCTCAGCCTTACATACCCAAACTTAACACTAATTGTTTACATTTTACTAGGCTACTGAACTGGAATATGATGAACGCCAGTTGGGGGACAATGGGGTTTCCAGTGGTCGATTGGGGGACAATGGAATTTCCAGTGGTCCAGTGCCTCAGAGCCCCTGTAGGGACAATGGGAATTAAACATTGGTACAGCACTTGTGGGACAATGTAAATTGAACATGGGTGAAGTCATGTTACCGGACACGGGGAAAAAATGGGAACACTGTTATAAGTGACTGACCTCAATCGGGTGGGAACAGCGTTCGAGTTGACCTTAGTAAGCTCTACGCTAGGTAGGTATGGAAAATGTTAAATGTCTATTGAGACACAAAGTTTTATAGGGACAGAAGGGTTTTATAGGGGAAAAAGGTTTACAGGGAGAGAAAACTGGTTTTATGGGGACAAACAAAGCATACACAAGCAAATAAATGCAACACAAAAACAATTTTTTATCAATAGTGAAAGAATATATCTCTTCGAGGCAAGTGAGTGACCCTGAAAGGGCTGTATGGGGTTCTTCTCTTGTCGGAAAATCCTATGGAAAACACCCTGGTATGTATTTATAGCCTCAACTTGTGGGAAATTTCTTTAAAAAAGCCCTGGTTTATATGGATAGCTTGTGAGGAAATCCTGTGGAAAAACCTGGTATATATTTATAGCTAAAACTTGTGGGGAAATCCTATGTAGAAACCATAGTATGTATTTATAGCCTCAAAACGTAGCAGTGTTACATGTTGCTGACCTCATTTGGACGGTGACTTAGTAACAGTGTTCAAGTTGACCTAATACGCCCTAGTCTAGGTAAGTATGGGAAATACTATGTAAAACGGGAAATCGAGTTAATATGTGAGGGACTCTATGTCATCAGCAAGGGTTATAGCGTCAAAAGGGTTTATAGGGCTGGAGGGGGAGTAACCGAAACAGATGGAAATGTAGCCAATAGACACAAACACGCCGTTTGATCCAGGGTCGGATCCATGAATGTGGTTTGTGGGGGTGAGTTTAAAATGTCGGATAGGTATACAAAGGATATAACCCCCTGGTAAGGGTCCAGGGGGACTAAGCACCCGGATGCTGCTGCAGTTTAAGGATTGACATGGCATAATTTTACCCATCAGACTGTGAGGAAAGCTTACTCTAGGGAACAATTCCGTTGTTTCTCTCTCATTATTTTTGTTGGGACTGTGAGGGTGGCCAGTTAAACTGATAAAACTATGTATTTTTATCTGCTACAAATGTGTAAGAAATATGACTACCAGCCTGAGTACATTGTATCTAAGAAGTTAACTATGGGGGCAGGATCTAACATTTTTGTAACTGCTAGATACGTCAGTATTTAAAGTTTTATGTAATAATACTTGGGAAGCATCTCAGATTGGTCAATATCTACATGTAATAGTGTACAACTATTTGCAGTGTTGAAAGAAGTTTACGTAACATTAAATGGAGTACGACATTCCACTGCTTCTCTTACCTTTGTTTTGTTTTTGGTTTTTTTCTTTTCTTTTTTTTTTTGTTTTTTTTTTTTGCTAAGTTAGACTAGGATTACCTCTGTATGCATTAAGTACGAATTTAATAGCAAACATATTGTTCATTTTAAGAAAAGGAAGGGACATGAGCAAACAACTAGACCTAGAGAGAAAGTTTTAAAGATTATTCCGAAAAAATATGTACAGGATGTTGTATATGTTGTATAATTGATGCATGTTTTATACTTACAACTAATGTATCTATTACATTAGTTTTTCTATACAGGACAGGCAAATAGTATGTTATAAAACACATGAAACTAATAAACTTATAATTCAGATACTCATCTTCCCGATGAAACGTATTAGTTCTATGAAAATTATAAAGATACAATAATTAATAATTAGTATGCTGGTAATTCAACCAATGATCGAATTTAAAATGTTACGTAAACATGGGCAAGTACAAATAATGTTGATTTTTAAAAAGGGTGTATTATGCTTTAGACATGTAAAAGCGATGGAATAAATAAATGCGGTTTCTTTGGATTACACAACACCACAAACAATAGATACTACTTTTGGATTTAAATATGCTCCATCACGTTTTAGTGAATACAAGTTATATGCATTACTAAGTACTTCACAGTATTATGTCATTTAAATAAAGAAATCATGTGTATATTTATTTTGTGATTAAACTTGAACATTAATTCGCAAACTAATATTAATTTGTATTTCAGATTACCGGTAACCGATACAAGAGTTTCGTATTCATTGCATCTCAAAAGAGAACTTTAAAATCTCAAAGAATTAAAAAAAAAAATCACTATATATTATTTTTATGTGGAAAGAGTTCAACAAAGTGCAGAAACATTGGTATTATTGTTTGATATGGTAGAGGGTATCAAACTTTATTACAATTAAATAGCTAGAGCAAATAAGCAAGTTATAAATATGGGAACGTGATTTACTTATCAGACTCAGCTGCTGTAAATAATGAAGGAGGAAACCACTATAAAACTGGTTTTAATCTTTATTTTTATATTTATTCTGACGCTTTTTTAAGATATTCACACACAACCTAAACTTTATTATTTTACCAGCCTTTTGATAGATAAATGACTCGTGAATATTTATTTATTAGTGTTGCAATGGGAGCTATTATTTAAATTGTGTATATCTAGGTCGTCGAAGAGATTTGAATGAAAAGTTATTCACCGAATAGACAGGTAAAAACAGGTAAATATAGAGGAACAAGGCCAATAAGTAATGTCAACATATGAGAACATCTAACTCCTCACAATTGAAAAATAGATATAGGTGTCAAACATACTAATTCAACCCATCAATAGATAAAATTTGAATAGTATTAAGCCTGTGCAAGAATTACAGGTAAGCCTAAGAAACACTTACAGGTAGTATTACCTAGCTTAGGACCTAATATTATGATTTCTTCAGGTGTTATTTTCCTTAAATTTTGGGGTGAGGTGGGGGAGTTTGCTTGAAACAATGGTTGAAGGAGATACTAACAATTCTGTTGCAAATAATTTCGGAAGAAGGACTGTTTCTACGGTAGGATAATACTTTTGAACCTAAATGTTTGCAATGCCTTCATGATCTTTAAAGACTTGTGGTTACCGACATCTGTGCGCAAATGGAAGAGAGCAGGAAATTATAATTGCAAAAAAAAAAACTAATTAAATGTGCATGTGGCTGTGATCTGAAGACCCTGGCATCCTCCTTGCATAAAGTGGAGCAAGTTGGTCCCGGACATCAGCGACGGTGTTAAAGACTGCATCCAAAAGCGGATTTTGGAGAACCTGGCCATGCCTGAGCACGCGGAAATGCCACGGAACATGGAGTCATCATCATGTGTTTTTACAAGTCAGCGCAATGCTGTGATTGGCGCCGAAGATGGCCTTGCTCACATCACGACAGAGGCCGAAGAGGTTGGTTGAGGTATAGAACTAAAGCACTATCACGGGTGTCCGCCTATCCCTTCCGCAACGTCAAGCCTCTGCTGAATTTGTGGCTCTTGCCGCTCACTGCATCTGCTTGGTCATCTACCGCGTCGTTTCTGACCTCTTTCAAGTTCGAATTGACTCAAGTCGGTGAATGTTGTGTCCACTGTAGACATCATTAATGGGCCGGCAGCTGTCGCTTAGCGAGCAAGGCTGAGGATAGTTGTGACAACTTCGATGTTATCCAGGCAGGACTCAACTTATTTGTTATCGATGGGATATCGGTAACTGTCGAGCAGCGCCATCACACCGTTGTTAACGAATTCAACCTTGTCCGCTGTGGCGTAATTTGTCCCGTCTTTGTGAGTTTGCCGACAACCTCGATTATGACTTGACAGGGAGAAAGTAGGGCAGGGGGTCTTGCCTCTGCAGCTCTACATGGCCCTTTTCATTGCGATTGTGGGCTGTACCTAGAGTGAAAAAGTTTAGCACAACCTATCCTTCACAACGTTGACCTTGATTGTGCTACGGCAATCGCCACCGGATTAGTGATCCTCATGTTGCAAAATGTAATTAAGACAAAATGTATAGACTGCGCGACACCTTTGACGAGTTATCATCATAAATCACTTGCAACAGAATAAAAGGCTTAAAATGATGCATTGAAATGTGAAACGTAGACGGGAAAAATACAACTAATGGACTGAAGCATTTATCTGCAACATTTGCCCAAATATCAAACAGTAAGAGAATGCGGTAAGAGACTGAAGTGTCCCGATGCATGATCAATTAATAACTACAGTAGTGCAATATTAGTACTTTAATTAGATTGTTATATTTTTAACTTTATATCGACTTATTTGGGTAATGCAAGTGTTTAAGATGGATGATATGTGTTGGCATTAACACGATCTTTGGTCAACTTAATCCTGTTGATAACTCGACAGAGACATGACGTTATATCCTAGATTAGTCGACTTATTTCGCGTTTAAAGATGACTTATCTGTTGTTATGTCGACACATTTGAATGATTCATAGGGCTTATTTAAGTGGATAACTTGCATAAATATGCCACTACAGATGGCATTAGTGGGAATTAACACAGCATTTGGTCAAACATTACTAGTTGTACATAAACAAATGGATATATCGACTTGGATTTGAGATAAGTTGACAGATTCTCGCCTTAAGACGAGTTATTGATAATTATGGCAACCTGTTTGAAGGAATAGGTTGGCTTATTTAAGTGGATAAGTGGCAAATGGTTGGCAGAAATCCGCCACCATTGTCAACATAGGCGAATAATACACATGCCGACTTGTTGATAGTGTTGTTTGAAACTGACCATGGATTACTTTTCTGAAACGCTGTCCCATAAACTTGAGTAACTCACCTTGTAAATGATTCAGAATGTATAAATGCCGCTTGCTCCGTTGATTCATAAGGCACAGTATAGTTTTAAAAATATTCCACTGATGATATAGATCACCTTTACAATACGCTACGAGTAGGTGTAATAAATCAAAACTTCAAAAGGAATATCGACTTCCTGGTTGAACTCCTGATCAATGATTTTAAGTGATGTACATGTGAAGGTCGTCATCTGTCACACTTGGAGGTCGAACTCTTTATGGCAATTTTTTATCGTGCGCTCAACCTTTTGTGGCATATAAAATATCATGATATATGTAAGAGAAAGTAAAAGTCTGATTTTATAAATAGAGAACTATAATTTATTGCATTCCGATAACATTTGCTGAATACCCCCAGTATTCCAGTAAGTTATAAAGAAATTGGTGTATATTGAACTATCTGTGCGTCTTTTTCAATAATAATAATAATAATAATAATAATAATAATGAGGAATTTGTACAGCGCCTAATCTTTAGAAGCTCTAAGCGCTTTACAACATTAGACAACACTTAAAACATAAAAACATATATAATGATATGATTACAAAAGAAACACCATGAAATTAGAAAACACAAAACGTGTTGAAAATATTTAAGATAGGAAACATTATTATGTCTTTCAGTTTGTTCCTGCAGTCGAAATAGGTGAGTTTTAAGAGCGTTCTTGAATGAGATCACTGTGTCTTTGTGTCGAAGTACAGTGGGCAATTCGTTCCACATTGCTGGGCCCTGGTATGCAAACGAACGTTGTCCGTATGACTTCATTTTTCATAGTGGGAATAATGAGAATACGATTGTCAGAAGAAGATCGTAAGTATCTTGCTGGTGTGTACACATGGGTGAGGTCGGATAGGTATGTTAGACTGGAGCCAGTCAGTGAAACGTAGCACAGAGAACAAATTTTGTGTTTGATTCTGGATCGAATGGATAGCCAGTGTAGGGTACAGAGCAGGGGGGAAGTGTGCTCTGATCGTAGTACTCTAAGGATGATCCAAGCAGCTGTGTTTTGAACTTTTTAAAGTTTCTGGAGTAGATATTGAGACGAACCAGACAGAATTGAGTTACAATAGTCCAATCTTAAAAGTACTAAGGAACACACGAGTGTTTTAGTGGCATCAATTGAAAGATATTTGCGAATGGAGCTGATGCTTTGCAGCTCAGAATATGCAGCCTTGCATATGTTCATGACATGTTGGTGCAATGAGAGAGTAATGTCGAGAGTAACACCTAGGTTTCGTACTGACTGTGTGAATGTAATATTGGTGTTGCTGATATTTATTGTTTGAGGTAAAGGATGTGAATGAGAAAGTCTTTGTGTTGTAATCAGAATGGCTTCAGTTTTATCATCATTCACCTGCAGTTTGTTACATGTCATCCATGATTTCATATCAGAAATGCACCTTTCTACACCTTCAGTAGGTGGCTAGATTTGTATATTTGGGTGTCATCAGCGTACGGTTGGTGAGACACTGGATGATGATCTATGACACATTAGAGCGGCTGAGTGTATAGAATGAAGAGAACAGGTCCAAAATAGACCCCTGTGGAACACCAAAACATAGATCAACTGTGCTGGAGTTTATTCCATTTGCGGACACAATTTGTTTCCTGTTGATCATGTAGGACTTCAATCACAGTAAGGCTGTATCATGAATGCCAAATACATGCTGGAGACGGTGAAGTAATATATCATGGTCTATTGTGTTAAATGCTGCAGACAAGTCAAGGAGGGTGAGGACTGTTATCTTTCCGCTTTTTCAAAGCAGAGAGAAGGTCATAAACTACTTTCAGAATAATAGTTTCAGTACTGTGGCAAGGGCGATATGCAGAGTGTACATTGTTAAAAACACGGTTTGAATCAGATAAGATACAAATTGGAATAGAACAACCTTTTCTAAGATTTTTGACATGAATGGGAGATTAGAAACTGGGCGGTAGTTCTTTAAATCTTTATGATCGAGTGTTGGTTTCTTCATCAGAGGGTTTACAATGGCAGTTTTGAAAAATGATGGGAATTACCTGGATGAGAGAGAGATATTAGTAACATCAGTTAGTGAAGGAAATATTGGATCTAAGCACTCAAGCAGCAGTGATGTCGGAATTTGATCAAGTTCACGTGACTTTGGTGCACTCTTCATCACGATTGTACGTACTAAATCCATTGAGACAGGTTAAATGCTGCTAGCGGTTGCCGCTGAAATTCTGTATCGCACCTGTATGGTGACGACGAGTCAGTTGAAATTGTGTTGTCAAGCTTACCTCTACTGGTTTGTACTTTGTCACGGAAAAAATTTGCAAACAGGTCCAGAAGGTCGACTGGAGAGAAGGCAATTGGAAGTGGTGTACATTTGTTCCTTGACATTAGCTTGTTAGTAAGTTCGAAGAGCTCTTTTCAGCTGGAACATTCCGTGGTCTTAGAACTGTAGTGGTGTGATTTCGCTACATGGACTATGTTTGCGACGTTCTTCTTAGCGGCTTCATAGATTTGCTTTATGAATAGTGAGTCTGGTGGAAAGCCAAAGTCTCTCAGCTTTATGGCAGTCTCTTTTAGCAATGCGAAGCTGGTCCCTAACACTAATATACCACAGAGAACACTTTTGAATTAAAACTCTGCACTTGGTTGCTGGGGCATGTTTGTCAAGCAATGAACGCAGGAAGTTATCGAGTTGTTCTGCTGTAGGAGGTAAGCAAGTTGCTAGGTGTTGCTTGGATGCCATGCATTAGTTGGGTTCTACTTATCATACGGAGGTTTCTCTTAGTAGCAAATAAAGGTGGAGGGTTAGGGACTGATAGGTCAAGATGGCACATAATGCAGAGGTGATCTGATGCAAGTTCGTGGGACACCAGGGAGGACCGTAGAATATTATCATCAGGTCTATGAAGAATCCAGTCTACAATGTGACCATGTTTATGGGTGGGTTGGTTAACTGACTGTTTGAGGTTGAAAACATGAATGGAATCTAGGAGATTTGATGTGTATGGGTTTCCAGGACAGTCAAAGTGAAAGTTGAAATCTCCAAGAATGATCAGGTTGCCACCTATCGAATTTCCATACTCCATGAGATTCGGAAACTGCCCCAAAAGAGTGATTCAGTCAGCTTGTTTTTCTATTAGGAGGAAGGCGGTAGAGGCAGAAAAAATGGACTGACCTTTGTTCCAGTGTGAGTGTGGTTTTGACTAGTTCAAACGATGTGTGGTAGAAGTTGAAGGTTGTAGTGTGGTTAAGACGTTTGATCATGGAGTTCTTTGCGATCACAGCAATTCCACCTCCGCGAGAGTGGCGAAGGAACGACTTGATGGAGTAACGTGGGAGTTAGATCCGCTCACTTGGGCTCATCGCCTGATGTTTTTAGCCATGTTTCTGTCAGGAAAATGATGTCGATATTCTGATCGTAGATAAAATTAACTATTTCTGTGCGCTTTTCCGGTGGTCCTACTGAATGGGCATTGAATAATGCGATACGCAGTGGAATCTCTTGGACAGTTGACACAAAGGTTGACGATTTAATAGGGGTTTGAATTATGTTATCTAAATTAAAAACCGAATTTTTAAATTGCTGAGCCGGAAAGGGCGAAAGGGAGATAACTGGAATTCTTCCTGTTCTACTCCGGCCGGCTTTGAAACAACGTTTCTTTTTTCGCTTCCGTTTACTTTTTAGTAATGATGAATGTAGTCCCAGGTTGTTTAGTCTAGTGCATAATGTAGTGTGGAGAGCCAAGGCGTGGTCATTTAAAGCAATTAATGAGGGTCCATCATAGCATAAACGGGTGGACTGGCGAGTATCACGTGATGGCGGTTTGTTCAACAACAAAGGACACTGTAGCAATGGAGCAAGACAGCTGAGAAAAAGTCTAATTGTTCTCGTTTCCAAAACAGGGAGATGAAAAAACACATATGAACAGAATAGCCAATGCATGATGAACACAATAACGTAGACGAAGACAGAGAACAAGCACATATATCATGAAAAACTGCACAAAAGAAATGGAACAGCTGCTTCAAGCCGACTAAGCGATAGCGGCCATCTTGGTTCACCATGAACCAAAATCCAGAATATCCGTTGATATTATTTTCTGAATAGCTATGAATGGCACATAAACTCTTTGTAAAAATATATGGAACCCTAAATTTCGACTAAGTTATTGATTTAACATTAAAACTGAATGTTTTAATATGTTTTGAGTAATATTCGTTGTGTTCATTTCAGTTATAATTATTGGACAGTTTCCCTCCTGTGGTATTCTGTCAGCCGGTTATCTCATCAATAATTGTACATATTTTATTACAAGTAGGTATGTAATTCCTCCTTTACATTTATTGGTGATTTTTCGGCTTTTGTTCTGTACGCAGTCACCGTGATAAAGTTATAGCCCCTGCTCTTCAAACTTGTGTAAATGTACCTTTTTTCTTGTGAATACCGTTGTTCAATAAAGAGAGAATATATTTATTTGCCACTTCTTATGCAACTTTTCTTGAGATTTATATGATGATATTAGTTACTCGTAGTAAATATGATTTTGTTTGGTTTATCCTCAATATTTTGTTTGTTTTCATGTCCCCACTGCTTGATTTGCTCACGTCTGTTTGTCCATTCATCCGTTCTTCTAGAGGATCTTGGTACTAAGGTTGTGTGTGTGTGATTTGGATTTTTAACATAGTCATATCGCTACGATGTCTGCAGTGTAATTTTTGTAATTCTTTGGTATGACTCGGCCGGGGATCGAACCCACGACCTCCCGCATCCGAGGCGGACGCTCTAATCACTAGGCCACCGGAGCGGTTGATACTAAGGTTGTGCAAAAGACAATCAAGGTAGACAAACGAAATTTGTATTGTATATCTGAATCCATATGTAGATGACTTTATTATGTTTGAGGCCATTGTAGCAATTTTGTTTTTCATTTTTTCTTTATATATTCTTGAACTTCTGGGACTTGGACTTTTTAATAAAAGCATTATAATCACAATTAAACAAACATCAACTGAGATAGACAAAATGAATTCTGTAATCCTATTAGCCTTAATATTTAAATGACTGATGAGATTTTTATGCCATTACTTATTTTTTTTAACACATTTTTAAACTCTCGACGTAGCAAATAATGAAATTAGGAAAACATATTCGTATTATGATGCTGAAGAACTGATTAGATTTTCACGCAATTCTAAATTTGCGCCACGATCAAAATAACTGTTATTCTCAGTGATATGTCTACTTTTTTTGCAAATATTTCTCAATGGTATCCTCAGATTTACTAAACAAATTAGATCCCTCGGTAATTGTAATATACAAATTTAAGCCCCTCTACTTAAACTTCTCTTTGAAAGAATACAATTCCGCAGATAATATTTTTGAAACTCTCGAGCTGAAATGAATTTTATATAAGTTTGGTATTTTAAATGATTGACCTTGTGGAATGTCTGTTGGGAATTAAACATGAGGTGACGTTTTCTCCAAACAAATGGCATTTGTAACCATGCCTTGAATCTTGACATTACGCCCTGACAGACTGAACATCTGTATTGCAAGCCAGACCAGCCATGTAAGATTAAATAAGTATTAATAAATTTTCAGTATATACCCAAATGTAATCACTCCATCAAACGAAGTTTTAGGATACTTTGTTGTCAAGATATGTATCTATACGTTGGTTGGTATTATTGCTAGCGAAAGAGAGACGAGTGATTCACATCACATGTAACTTAGATTGAATTTCTTATCAAGTTTCTTTGCTCATCAACATTCCACCAATTAACGATATTTTAACTGAATGTTATATATAAATCATCAATCTACTGATAAATTTGTAGATGTCAACGATTGTGAGTGTAATATATCATGTTGTTATACAAATGTCACAGCTTGTATTCTTGATGCCGCTTTCGCCAGTGTTAATAAATAGTCTTGCTGATGCACATTTCTCGTGTCATCTTCTACTTTTGGAAGTTGCAGTTGGGCGGCGCCTTTTTGATAATTCCTGGTTATTTTAATAATATTAAACGACATTTTGATACTGATGAATAATCTTTAATCATAAGAAGTCGTTACAAAATGTCAACTGTTTTACTTGAGAGGCTTCGTTACTAATATAAAAAATATAATTTAATATAAACAAATATGCTCACACTTCCTACGGCTGTAATGATGATGAGAAATTCAAAATGCTTGTATCGGTGTACTTTATTTTCTTGGCGGTATTTAGATGTCCAGAACGTATCTTTGTTGTACCGCTCTGGTAGCCTAGTGGTTAGAGCATCCGCCTCGGATGCGGGAGGTCGTGGGTTCGATCCCCGGCCCAGTCATACCAAAGACTTATAAAAATGGTACTAACAGCTGCCTCGCTTGGCGCTCAGCATTAAGAGGTTAGTGTTAGGACTGGTTGGACTGGTGTCGGGATAATGTGACGGGGTGGGACATCATGCTACATGTCTGCGGCATGATGCCCCATTGCTAGACATCACTATAAACTGCTACTCGGCAGACATCGTAGCGATATGACTGAAATTTTTTTGAAACTACGTTAAAAATCCAAATCACACACACACACACACACACGCACACGCACACACACACACACACACACACATATCTTTGTTGTTGCTATAGATGAAAGATCAAAGCTACAACATCATATATGTACCACAGAGTTAAAATGCTCTTACATTTGTAACAAATTTATGCTTGGACTCAGCTTTAGCATCTTTGATCTTTACATTTTGTGATATGCCATCGCTATTGATAACTCAGCTTTGCAGATTTAATAAACACCGACAACTTTGATC
>JAECUM010046601.1:0-28246 GCA_016617855.1 Megalonaias nervosa | reverse complement strand
TTTCCCATGCTAATGTCGGATTTTATTTTATTTTTATTACAAATCTATTTAAAATATTAGCTATCTTAACTATAATTGGATTGGGAAGATTTAATCACCCCCTAGTATTTGTCCTACCTGATGTTACCTTGGGCAGATAGTGCGTTTTGCTGTTCCGTATATAATTTACAATTTGTTTGTCTAATTCATTCAGTTGTTTTGTTGTGGGGTTTTTTTCAGGTTAACGGATTTTAGGATAAATTCATATTGCTATGTCTTTGCCGCATTATGCACAGTGGCTTAAGCATCCAGATATCTATATTCTCTTTTATCTTTGATACTATGTATTTGTAGTTGTCTATTTGTGCTTTATGGCCAAGGGTCACTCCTAAGGCCTTGACCTTATCTTTTATTAGGTGAGGTGGGAGTCCCGGGTGATTCACCCTCCAGTTTCCTATCTTTAAAATTTCTGTTTTGTCTTGGTTGATCTTGGAGTCTGAGGCTTTTCCGAAAGTTTCACATTCGTTTTTCAGGTGCTTAGAGATTTTGCATTGAATTTTTTGAATTCTTAAACGGAATTTGTTCTTCCACCACATTCATCGCATTCTTTTCTCCTTCAGATTTTCTCTTTCCATTTTATTTCGGCTTTGATTAAATTTGGGCTCAACTGTCATTGCATGCGACACACAAAAATATTTATCTATACTCTTGTCTTAAGGTCAGGTGTCTTTACAGAAAGCGTTGATCTCTATAGATGTCTCAAGACCAAGACGTCTATACACAAAGCAATCATCTTTATTCTTGTCTCAAGGTCAGGTGTCGAAAACATGAAATATTCATCTTTACGTTTGTCTCAAGGCATGGTGCCTATACAAAAGTTAGAGAGTTTTTAATTTGTCCCCTACTAAGATTCAAACCCGGGTTAGAAACTTACGTGTATTCACCTGACAGAGTGTTAAGTGTTATTCGTGAATCTCACTGGAGATTGCGTGATCTAATTAAGTGAAATAACCTATGGAAAAAGAATAAAGAGGAAAGTTAATTACTGGATCACCATGTGAGTGATACCTGTAATTATCTAATTTGTATGATAACACATTTCTCCATAGTTATTCCCTT
Source organism: Megalonaias nervosa (assembly GCA_016617855.1). Classification (NCBI taxonomy): domain Eukaryota; kingdom Metazoa; phylum Mollusca; class Bivalvia; order Unionida; family Unionidae; genus Megalonaias; species Megalonaias nervosa. Next base: position 27,148 of record JAECUM010046601.1, on the reverse strand, counting down.
CATATTACCATGAATCCTCCTGCATGATCAAGATAATAAATGCACTATATAATTTTATTTCTACCTTTCGAACTCGGGACAGACATTTGCTTGTGTTTCTTGGTTATGTTGATCTTCCAGCTTAATCCGAAAAACCAACGTTCCCTTCCTACCCAAACTTTACCTATTCCCCAACCACCCACTACGCCCCGATAGTGAATGCAACATCCTATTAGTAACGATCTTGATTGCCTTAAACTTGAAATTATAGCGGTAGTGTTTCTTGTGGTGAAAATTGTTCTTTATTGAGCGCATATTGAGGAACTCCTCAATTTAAAACCTTACTAAATATTCTGAGATAAAGCTTGTGAGCGCTATTTTTAATCCAACCAGAATTAATTAGTTTATATATTTTATATCAACCGTATTAGCAATAAATATATTCGCACATCTTATACTGTACATATGATCTCTGGCACACATTTATTATGTCAACGTTTCCTTGACGGATTTATCATGTCGACGTTTCCTTTAGGGATTTATTATGTCGACAGTTCCTTTAGGGATTTATTATGTCGACATTTCCTTTAGGGATTTATCGTGTTTTCCACAAACCTTTGCATTGATCTGTACATTAATGTTTTTAAATAAAAGTTTAGATGAAAAGTTAGATGATACAGTTGATACTAAATAAATGAACAATCCGCTGAAAGAACCGGTAAAAGCTGAATTCGCTATTAAAAGTCTGGTATCACTGTACACGCACAATCTGCTATTGAAAAATCTTGTTATCACCATGTTACACCATCTGAATTCGCAATTAAAAACTCCGGTGTATGGTTCAGTGACTCCTATGTAGGTCTGTAGAGTCTGACATGATTAAATGACTCATATATAGTCTGTAGGATCAGACGTGATTCATTGACTCCTATGTAGGAATGTATTATCTGCAATGATTTGGTGACTCCCATATAGATCGGTATATTATAACCAAGTGTGTAGACGTCATTTTCAATAGTATTGTAGGTAAGAATATTAGAGACAAGTGTGCATTTTGTTTCTGGTAGGTGCACTTATCCTTACAATAAAATCTTTTTGCAGAGGTTCACGCTCTGTCCTGGAGGGGACGTATTCTTCCATACAATAGAGTGTTTTGAAGAGATGTATATTTCCTTACAATAAAGCATCTCCACAGAGGTTCACGCTGTTCCATGGAGGAGATGCATTCTTCATTGCAAGATCTACATAAATATGCATAGGTTCGTGTATAATTTTGTTATAAACACAGCTGGAAAATAAAAGCAATTTGCCGTTCCGTTTTTTCATGAAGATTATGGCTAAAAAAAGGTCATGGTTGTTCCGATCCAAATGTACAAGGGTCATCCATCTTGTCCTTGAAAAAATTATATATCCTCAATGTTAGAAGTGAACTAAAGGTGTAGATACGAGCAATAAGTAGCGTATTAGAATAGTTGGGATGATGGTGGCAATGGTGATATGTTCTCATATTTACCAGGAACCAGAGGAGCGGTGTTATATCGTATCATAATCACATAAATTGCAGGTAGTTAGGTAGTTCCGTAATTCTTTTTCTGAAGACAGCACAAGCGGTCTCAGACATGTAGACCAGGTCAGATACGCCGTGCTGTCTCATGCGTGTATAATAGACCCGATACCAAATGCGCTCTCAGACATGTAGAATAGGGCCAATACAACACACGGTCTCAGACATATAGAATAGGCCCAATACAACACACGGTCTCGCACTGGTAGAGTAGGCCCAATAAACCACAAGGTCTCATATATGTAGAATAGGCCCGATACCCCATGCAGTATCGGACGTGTAGAATAGTAACAATACATCATACGGTTTCAGACACGCAGAATAGGTCCGATACACCATACGGTCTCATATAAATAGAATAGGCCTCTTTCCGCAATGCGTTAGCACACAGGTGGAAGAGGAACAATACGCCATAAAGCGTCATACATGTAGAATAGGCCCGATACGCCATACGGTCTCATGCATGTAGAATATGCCCTATACACCACACGGTCTCACACATGTAAATAGGCCTAATACAATACACGGTCTGAGACATGTAGAATAGGCCCGATACCACAAGCGGTATCGGACGTGTAGAATAGGAACAATATATCATACGGTCTCAGACCTGCGTAGTAAGCCCCATACTCCATACTCTCTCTCTCTCTCTCTCTCTCTCTCTCCAATGTTTACACTGACATAATATCCGTTTAGATAAAGTCCATCATGAAGTTAAATAGAGAAATATTATATCCAGGTTAAAATCCCCGTGTCAAACGTTGGGTAAAAAGTCATAAGCAGGTTTGCTACAGACAATGAAATACTAATACCTTGAAATTTGAGTCCAAATGATCCTATTCAAAAGCAATATATTTAATCAGTTTGTAATCTTTCTGCTCATTCAGGTTTGATATTGAGTTGTTTTTGTTTGTCCTCGGCTTTTTTCCTTTCATATAAACTTTGATGACGTTCTAAGTGAAGGTTTAAGTCACGTTTTGGTATTGTTCCATCGTTTAATAAATATATAGAATTAAACATTTCTAAATGTCAAAGATACAAATATGACTTGTATCAAATTCAATGAAATTTTTGAAAATTTTGTATGATACCTAGGTATTTTTTGTTTTAAATTCTACATAAATAGGTATACTTTCATATTATTTAAGTACAATTAGAAATACCAACAATAAGCAATTCGTCTCATCTTAAAGTAATAGAGAGCCACGGTTGTTCTGTTGGTAGGTCTTCAGATTCATAACGTTTGGACCGGGGATTCGATACCCACATAAGCCGGATCAGTTCCCTCACTGTGTTGTAGTGAAAGGAAAATAACTTCCATTTCCCTAGCATATTGTATATATTATCTTGAAAATTGCTGCTGGGCCAGGGCTTGAACTCTGCACATCCTTGAATATAGCTGAAAGTATCATAGTAAGTGCACCCGTTCCGTTCCAGAGTGTCCGTCCGAACGTCAGTCGGTAACTCATTTTGCTTAAGTTTCACCTTTAAGCCATTTAAAATAAGAAGCTGTGGACAGGGAATGGATGCATGTGTCATGAACGGATTACTACTTGTATATCTGGGTCTCGTGTGATGAGCATGTGCTAATTATGTAATATATCTCAATACAAGTATCTACTACTTATGCTTGGGCCACGGGTGGCCGAGTTGTCTAAGGCGCTAGTCCTTACAGATCACTGACATCTCATCTCTGCCCGCGTGGATTAGAGTTTTAGTCTCGGCCAGCGTGGGTATTTAAAAAAACTTGTCAGCAGCTTTCCTTGTGTCGGTGGTTCTTCGCGCGATTTTTCCGAGTTCTTCCTCCACCATATACACTGGCCGCCAAGTGCTGAAAATGGCCTTATGCCCAAGATAACAACAGCAACAGCTGCTTATTATTAATGTTATGGTATCTCTGTGTATATTTGTGTCCTATAATAAGCAGGTATTAATTTTGTTATATATCTGGGTCTCGTGTGATAAGCATTTAAGGGGTATGTTTTCGATGATTATATTAATTAATCACAAACGATGTCGTTCATAGAGTGAGGTTTTTCATTCATCGTTGAACTAGGGTGGGTGTGAATATAAAATGAGTAAATTACGAGACATTTTGACATCGAAATATTCGTACAGAGTGGGTATATGTTCGCTTGAGATGGCACATAAATGAAATGCTCATGATTCTGTGGATTGCTATATAAATGAAGTGTATCATAAACATTATCACCCTGTTCCTTCCAATATTAATATTTAATCCTGGGATATCGTTCCTTTTTATATTGTATGAGAATACATACATAATGTTAATTCTCCGATTATGGACACGCCACCGATGTCTTTGAATCCGCGGTAACTGTGCGTTTCCCTGTCTAGTTGAACACACACACACACACACACACACACACACACACACACACATAGAAAGAGACAAACACAGAGAGACACATACATAGATAAGGCTTTAGTCCTCTTCCACTCTCTTCCCTGCATAATGCTTAGTCGAACTGTTACAATTAAAGTATGGTATGTATCCTCACCCACCCACCCACAACCAAGTCCCGTCTTCATCAAAATTTATTTTGGTATTAGCCAGTTGTGGTTCCAACTGTAATAATTAACAAGAATGACATGCCATTTGCTCCTTATTAGTTATCGTTATTAAGGCGTGGTCTTTGTGAGGAATGCATTTGATGGTGAGCGTGTATTGTGCTTGTTGAATATGAATTGGAGACTTGCTTCAAATCATGCACAGGATGCATGCACCGCAATTCTTAATTTTCAAGAGGACCGTGCCCTAAGGAATATTTTACTGAATGGACCGTACCCGACGAAATATTCCACTGAGCGGACCGTAGTCTAGGAAATATTTCATGGAGTGGACAGTACCCTAAGAAATATTAGAATGAGTGGACCATACAACAGGAAATATTCCACTGAAACGTCAAAAGTATAGGTCATTACTGTCGACTTATACCTCTTTGTTGTTTATTAGTTGAAAGCGAAGCATCTATGTTGGTTATGTGTTTCCTGTACTTTTCACACAAACTTCCATATTTGTATATTTAGTTCTTCAATATAAAAATTAGATTAGACTTTGCTTACAACGATCGAGGCTGGAACATGACGGATGTGTTATGATAAAATACAATTTTATGTTATGATCGAGGCAGGAACATGACGTATGTGTTATAATAAAATACAATTTTATGTTATGATCGAGGCAGGACCATGACGGATGCGTTATAATACAATACAATTTTATGTTATGGTCGAGGCTGGAACATGACGGATGTGGTATAATACAATGCAATTTTATGTTATGATCGAGTCTCGAACATGACGAATGTGTTATAATACAATTTTATTTTACATTGTCCGCCAATAGCATTTGTATTAGGAAAGCCATTTGTCATCTTGCATTAATAAAACTGCTGATGGCTATCAACAGACAGCATTGTTTTCTCTAAAGAGAAACATTCACGCCAGTATACGCATAAGAAAATGTTTGAAAAAGTCATTGAAACGTTACTTAATACCTCATCAAAGACAAATGTTTGAAGGCATTGTTCCAAAATTACTCTCAGTAGGGGAGTATTTTAAATCATACTTCAAACTATGTCTTGTTTGAGTTCAAGCTACTAGAAATAGAAGTCAAGGTTCGCCTTGACATTAAACAATACCAATGTATTCCGCTTGCCAAGTTTACTTCTTTTGTTGGAAATTTCGTTAAGCTATCTAGAAACATTGGACAGTATTATATAAAAAAGAGCATGTAAGATAACCGGGCTAGTGGCATAATCAGAAAAGGAATTCCTAAACAGAGTAGCCCATTGGTATTAAAAACAATCACTCGCCCTGGATAATATGTAGGGTACGGGGTCACTGGAATACAGTCTTTTTACTTTGTTTGTACTGAATGTGCCAACTTTAAACAGTCCGTACCGTATCTGAACAGCAGAGATCACCATAACAAACTAACATGATTTTGTTTTGTTTTGTTTTTTTCATACGTGCTTCCACAATTCAATTACTTTCCTTATTAAATCCAGATTAACAACTCTTGCTGTAATGACATCTATTGTGGTCCTGAAAAGTGTTTTAAAATTAGTGTCGTGGCACTTTTTGTTTCTTAGTTTTTCCCAAGTTTCTTCTAATCCATAAATTCACGCAGCATTCATAGGATGATGCTTTGAGCTATCTGTCCCTACTATGAAATACCAAGCTATATTTACCACAACAGACAGATATAGGTTATAATGTATGAAGTACCACTCTATATTGACTGCAGCTGACTGAGTTACACTATAATACGTGTAGATTCACTTTCTCGTTCGCAAGTAAACATTCATACAAGTATCTTGGAGTATATTAGTGTTTGCACCTACGTCCGATTATTAGGTCTATTATATCGCTCTAAAATTTAAAATTTTTCAGAAAAGTTTGGCATATATTTCCAACGAAAAATAAATCGGTTCTCTCCAGCGACCATACGTCGTCGCGTTTTCCGATGTCTTTAGCATTTACTCTGAAATAACAGAGCACGATCAAAGCAAACTGCTGCATGAAAATAGGTTTCCTCCAGTATAATAAAAGCATTTAAGATGTCGTAGTTTCTTCTAAAAGTGTGATCGTCGCATTATAATCTGTCACAACCGTTGAAACGTTCGACTTTAAGGATGAATGAAACTAATTTAATTTTGAATACCGCACGTGTTTGTGTGTTTGGTCAAAATCCTTTATATTTTTGCCCGTGGTAGTTAAAATATATAACTTATGTGGACTTTATTAAATCCTTTTTACAAGGCATTAATGGTACCAAAGATGGAAGAGTGTCTAAGATGCCATCTGTAAAAAATAACTCACATATATCATATCAGTCTGCTTGGTTTCGAGTCTCAGGCTTGGCAAAGGTGGATATGTGATACAGCTTGTCAATAGCTTCCCTTGGTATGTGGTTCTTACCACGGTTTTGCCGGGTTCTTCCTCCACCAAATATACTGTCTGCCATTTATAGCAGTAGTATAGATCAAAGTGGGCTTCTGGACCACTTTATCACAACGTGATAAAAAGTGGTTGAGAGAGCCCCGTTGATCTATACTACTGTGTTATGGAGGTTCTGGACCACTTTTTCTTGAAGTGATCTTGATGGACAAATGAGTGCTCTGGACCACTTTAGTGAAATGGGGGTTCTGGAAAACTCTTTTCAAGTTCATGGAGATGCCTGACGCAGAGAATAAATGGGTGTCTTTGGATACAGAAGTTGGGGTTCTGGACCAGGGGTGGTCACTCCAATGTAGAAAAATGAGTGTTTTTGGATCACTCAAAGGTGCAAAATGGGGGTTCTGGACCAGTGGGTTTTGTCTCACTTTGGGTTGTATTAGAGATGTGATTGTAGTATAGCGACGATGCCCCTTCTATGTTAACCCTGGAGTGTTGGTCGATTGGGTTCTAGTGAGGAGGTTCGCAACAGTATTCTGATAGTTGATTTTGATGAGGCTGAGTCTGAGGAGATACTGAAGCGTGTGAAGGAGCGTATAGCGTATGCGAATAAGGATTTGAATTATGTTCCTGAGATGATGTATTGCGAGAAGAGTGAAGACGACTATGAGAACGAGGAGAGGGTGAGACGTAGTTATCGTCATCAACGTCCCGTGCAATCAGCAATACCACATAAAATAAGTTGAAGCGTTTTAATTTGTCAGCGCAGCAGCGAGATCAGTTTTATTATTGGCTGATTAGAGTTACTCGGGTTCAGTTAGTGGGTCGTATCAAATTTATAAAATTTGAGTATGTGTTCAAGCTCATTTTTGAGGTGATGGGTCTTGACGAGCATGCGGAAAAATCTAAGACGGTATATGGAAAGATCATAGGGGAGGAGTATGATAAGATTATTTCCGAGGCGTTGGTGTCTAATAAACAATGACGTCAAGGCTGTCATTGAAATGCACGAGTTGAATTGCTCGGGATAAGCAAACCATTTGACAAGAGATTATTTTTTCCTTTGGTTGAGGTGACTTTTTTGACTCTGAAGAGGTTTTGTTTTGTTTTTGTTTTTGTAATTCCTGCTCGTAAAAAGAACCCTGTATGGGCTTTCCAGTGGAATCATTGAGCGTGTACGTGACCAGAACGGATATTTTGAATGGTATCATCGACGAAGACTTATTCGGTCCAGTTAGGGTTGCATCCATTTCAAACGTAGTTTTTTGTTTGCTAATTCTGACGTGGTCACCGACTTTGAATTTGGATCTAAAAAGTAAGGCGTCACTGAATGATTTTTTTTTCAGCCGAAGATGCTTCCGTGGGTATGATTTTAATGATGCGGTGCCAATTGTGATTGTATTGTTCAACGATTTCTGGCAAAAAATTCTAAGTATCGGTTGGTGTTTTCGCTGGTAAATCTCTTCACATGGAATTTTTGAGAGTTCTGTTAAACCGCTGAAACACGGCCGCTTTTGATTTGATTGTGTGTGCTGTACAAAATAATATAATTTTTAGACGGTTTTGTTATAAAGTTCACTACCATGATCTGCCCTTAATTTATTGGGCTATCGTGCATCTATAATGCTATCACAGGCTTCAATGATAGAATCACCTGTTCTATTTTTCAGAGTAGCTACGTAGGCGTATTTGCTGAACACATCGATGACCGTCATGAGACATTTGAAATGATCGTTGTACGCGCTGTAATCTTTCATGTCGACGAGACCTGCCGACTATATATCATCTACCGCGACCGCGATGACTCTGCGTCGAAAAATGTCTGCGCGCTGGTTTATACAGTTCTTCTGCGAGCGTCGAAAGATCTTCTACCACAGCTAAAGTTTTCATTTTACCTGGAACCCCAATGCCCAGCTTATCTTTGGTGCCAATGATGCCACGCACAATAGCTCGATCTATCAGTTCTATGCAATTTTTTGGCTTGAGTGTTTTTAAGTCCCTCAGCATGACTCGATCTCTTCCAGTTTTGTCGTAGGGATGATCTCTGTAACAGGTATTGTGCTGCATCGCGATGGCATCGAAGCCCTTGTAGGGCTCATGAACGGGCAGCGGCTGATCGTTTTCATCCAGTTGCTGTTCTAAGGGATTCCACACTCATATATCGTCTATCAGTATTAATACTGATTTGGGGTGGATGGTTGATTTTTCGGACTAATGTAGAATAGGCCCGATACCGCGTACGGTCTCAACAATTTAAAATGATGTTCTAAAGGAGTATAACTTTCTGAACAAAGTTCTGCATTGTTTTCAAGTGAAACTGACGATGAAAAAAGGAATTCCAGCTTTCTTATTGAGTGAACCGGAGATACTTAGATAATTATATCGAACAAATAACACTGGAATTTTAGGATTCTTTATGAGTGAAATAGAGACAGATAATTTATTTATACATCAATTAGGTTTTGTTGTATATATATATATATATATATATATATATATATATATATATATATATATATATATATATTCTGATCCCAAAACAATGCTCTCCCTCTCCAGTGTTTACACTGACATAATGTCCGTTTAATTTAGATAAAGTCCATCATGAAGTTAAATAGAGAAATATTATATCCAGGTTAAAATTCCCGTGTCAAACGTTGGGTAAAAAGTCATAAGCAGGGTTGCTACAGACAATGAATACTAATACCTTGAAATTTGAGTCCAAAGGATCCTATTCAAAAGCAACTGACGTGAACATTTAATCAGTTTGTAATCTTTCTGCTCATTCAGTTTTGATACTGATTTGTTTTTGTTTCTGTTTGGCCTTTTTCCTTTCATATAATCCTTGACGACGTCCTAAGTGAAGGTTTGAGTCACTTTTTGGTATTGTTCCATCGTTTAATAAATATATAGAATTAAACATTTCTAAATGTTAAAGATACAAATATGACTTCTATCAAATTCAACGAAATTTTTGAAAATTTTGTATGATACCTAGGTATTCTTTGTTTCAAGTTCTACATAAACAGGTATACTTTCATATTGTTAAAGAACAATTAGAAATACAGACAATAATCAATTCTTCTCAAACTTAATGTAATGGAGAGAACGGTGGCTCTGTGTTTGTTTCGCTTCAGATTCATAATGTTTGGATCGGGAGTTCGATACCCTCATAAGCCGGATCAGTTCCCTCACTGTGTTATTGTGAAAGGCAAATAACTTCCATTTCCTAGTATATTGCAAACATTATCTTGAAAATTGCTGCTGGATCAGGGTTCGAACTCTGCACATCCTTGAATATAGCTGGAAGATCTAGCACGTGATGTATCATAGTCAGCGCACCCGTTCCGTTCCAGCGAGTCCGTCCGTCCGTCAGTCGATAACGCATTGTGCTTAGGTTTCACCTTTAAGCCATTTAAAGCAAGAAGTTGTGGACAGGGAAGACATACATGTTCCATGAACACTTTTCTAGTTATACATCTGAATCTCGTGTGATAAGCATGTGAGGTATGTAACATATTTCGATATAAGCATGTGCTAATTATGTAATATATCTCTATACAAGTATGTATTAATTATGCTTGGGCCACGGGTGGCCGAGTTGTCTAAGGCGCTCTCCATTACAGATCAATCACATCTCATCTCTATCCGCGTGGATTAGAGTTTTAGGCTCGACCAGCGTGAGTATGTCAAAAAGATTGCAAGTAGTTTCCCTTGGGTCGGTGGTTCTTCGCGTGATTTTTTCGGGTTCTTCCTCTACCATATATACTGGCCGCCAAGTGCTGAAAATGGCCTTACGCCCAAGACAACAACAGCAACAGCTGGTTATTATTAATGTTATTGTATAACTGTGTATGTTTGTCTCGGATAATAAGGAGATACTAATTTTGTTATATATCTGGGTCTCGTGTGATAGGCATTTACGTAGTTATGTTTTAGATTATTATATTTACTAATCACAAGTGATGACGTTCATAGTGTGAGGTTTTTCATGCATCGTTGAAAGAGGGTAGGTGTGAATGGAAAATGTGTAAATATAAATAAATAACGAGATATTTTGACATCGAAATCTTTGTACTGAGTGGGTATATCTCGCTTGAGATGGCACACAAATGAAATGCTCATGATTGTATGGATTGCTATATTAATGAAGTTTATCATAAACATTATCACCCTCTTCCTTCCGAATATTAATATTTAATCCTGGGATATCTTTCCTTATCATACTGTATGAGAATTCATGCATAATGTTAGTTCTCCGGTTATGGACACTCCGTCGATGTCTTTGAATCCGCGGTAACTGTGCGTTCCCCAGTCTAGTTGAACACACACACACACACACACACACACACACACGCGCGCGCGCGCGCGCGCGCACACACACACACACACACATAGGTAGAGATAGACACAGGCTCAGACAGGCAGACACATAGACAGACAGACTTACACATAGATAACGTTTTATTTCTCATCCACTCTAATCCCTGCATAATGCTTAGTCAAACTGTTATATTTAAGTTACGATATGTACCCTCACCCACCCGCCCACAACAAAGTCCCATCTTCCCCTAATTTTTTTTTTTTTTCGGTATTAGCCAGCTGTTTCTAGTTGTAATAAGTAACAAAAATGACCTGTCGTTTATCCTTATTTGTTATAGTTATTAAGGCGTGGTCTTCGTGAGGAATGCATTTGATGGTGAGCGTGTATTGTGCTTATTATTAAGGCGTTGTCTTGGTGAGGAATGCATTTAATAGTGAGCGTGTATTGTGCTTATTATTAAGTCGCTGTGTTCGTGAGGAATACATTTGATAGTGATCGTGTATTGTACTTTTTATTAAGGCGTTGTCTTCGTGAGGAACGTATTCGATGGTGAGCGTTTATTGTACTTATTATTAAGGCGTTGTCTTCCTGAGGAATGCATTTGATGGTGAGCGTGTATTGTGCTTGTTGAATATGAAATGAAGACTTGCTTCAAGCACCGCAATCCATAATTTTCAAGTGGACCGTACCCTAAGGAATATTTTACTGAATGGACCGTACCCGACGAAATATTCCACTGAGCGGACCGTGCCCTAAGGCATATTCTACTGAGTGAATTGTAGTCTAGGAAATATTCGACGGGGTGGACAGTACCGTAAGAAATATTCCACTAAGAGGATCGTACCCTAAGAAATATTTACAATGAGTGGACCTTACAATAGGAAATATTCCACTGAAACGTCTAAATTACAGGTCATCACTGTCGCCTTATACCTCTTTGTTGTTTGTTAGTTGAAAGCGAAGTATCTATGTTGGTCATGTGTTTGAACATCAAGAACTTTTTTTTCTGTCGCTATCCTGTTATTTTCACACAAACCTCCGTATTTGTATATTTAGTTCTTTAATATAAAAATTAGATTAGACTTTGCTTACAACGATCGAGGCTGGAACATGACGGATGTGTTATAATACAATACAATTTTATGTTATGATCGAGGCTGGAACATGACGGATGTGTTATAATACAATACAATTTTATGTTATGATCGAGGCTGGAACATGACGGATGTGTTAAAATACAATTTTATGTTATGATCGAGTCTGGAACATGACGGATGTGTTATAATACAATACAGTTTTATGTTATAATCGAGGCTGGAACATAACGGATGTGTTATAATAGAATATTTATGTTACACTGTGCGCCATTAGTGTTTGTATTAGCAAAGCTACTTGTCATCTTGCATTAATACAACTATCGATGGCTATCAACAGAGAACATTGCTTTCTCTAAGGAAAAACTATCACGCCAGTATACGCATAACAAAATGTCTGAAAAAGTCATTAAAACGGTTGATATTTCCATAGAGGCTGCATTAGGTTCCACGTGAGGGCAATGTTTCACATTTCAAACAAGCTGCATTAAGTATCACGTAGTAGCTAGTTTTGACTTGTCAAACAACGGCTCAGAGATAGAGGTTCGGAAAAATATGAAAATATATATCTGTGAAGCTATTTATGTAAAGAATATTCGTGGCGCTTTTTTGTGAAACTTTGTTGCGAAGATTTTTTTCATGATTAGTTGTAATAATAATAATAATAATAATAATAATTATATATATATATATATATATATATATATATATATATATATATATATATATATATAATGCCTCGTGACGCAAAGGATTGTAATCGATGTATGGTTTTCGCTGGCTGTACTGCCTACCACTGCCCTGTAGTTACATACAACCGCCATCAAGCCTAGTCCTGGTGATAGATGTTACCCGATCGATAGTAATTGTAATGCAATGGCTTCAAGAAAGTTTTGCAAATCCTACAGTATTTATCAAATGAGTAAAGTGAAAAGTAAAATAAAAACAAAATAAGAACATATATTGGTCAAATCGACAAACATTTAGCAGGCAAGTAGATGCGTAGGCAGTAGGCAGTATGAAACTGGTAAACTGTCCAGTGTTTGCAAGCGTATAGTAGCGTTGCGATTACTATCGTTCTGTATACCTTCAGCTTTATCTGTAGACTAGTGCCTCTTCTGTTCCACACATTGCCGAAGGCTGCGCTGGCCTTTGCAATCCTGCCATTAACTTCGTCATTGATGACGTCGTTCTAGTACAGAGTGCTGCCAATATAGGCGAACCTACTCTCTGCCCTGAGTTTGAGGCCGTTGATTGTAATGTTTGGCTCAACATACGGGTTCCCTGGGGCTGGATGATACATTACTTCAGTTTTATTTGTGCTGATAGTAAGGCCAAACTTTGTGCAAGCATCAGATAACTTGTCAAAGTTGCGTTGCATGTCAGCTTCAGAGCCAGCGTTGAGGGTCCAGTCATTATCAAATAGTTAGTCTCTGACGATGTCAGTCATGGCCTTAGTTTTTCTTGAAGCCTCCTGAGGTTGAACAGTTTACCATCAGTACGGTACCTGATGATGATTCCCGCGTTACATTAAGTCCTTACGTAGAAACAACTATCGAACGCATGAAACTATGTTCAGAGGCACCCGACAAGACTAACATACTGAATCGTCAAAATATCAGTCAGTCTTCACACAAGAGGATAAGAGTGATCTACAAAGCCTAAATGAAGATGGTTACCCACCAATGCCTGACATCCAAGTTACTGAAGAAGGTGTAAACAGATTGTTGCGGAAAATTAACACACAGAAGGCCACAGGACCAGACATGATTCCAGCAAGGATCCTGAAAGATTTAGCAAAAGAGTGTGCACCGTACTTGAGTTATATTTACCAGAAGTGCTTATCAACAGGTTATGTCCCTGATGTGTGGAAAACAGCAAACGTTACAGCTACCTTTAAAAATGGAGAAAGATTCAAGGCCAGCAATTATAGACCCGTGTCCCTTACATGTATCTGCTGAAAAATGCTTGAACACATCATAGTCTGCAACATGATGCAACATCTAGATCAATTCAACATTCTAACAGACTGCCAGCACGGTTTCCGTGCCAGACGAAGCTGTGACACACAGCTCATAACCCTAGTGTATGAGCTCGCCATATCCTTAGACAGAGGGAAACAGTATGACCTTGCTATCCTTGACTTCAGTAAGGCTTTCGATCGTGTCCCCCATGCAAGACTCCTCAGTAAGTTAGACCACTATTGCATGAGGGGTAATACCCAGAAATGGATCGGAGATTTCCTGACAGACAGATCACAGAGAGTTATAGTAGATGGAGCAACATCAGAACCAGCATCGGTTGTTAGTTGGGTACCTCAAGGGAGTGTTTTTGGTCCCATCCTCTTCCCGGTGTTCATCAATGATCTACCTACGAGTGTCAAATCCAACTCAAGACTTTTTGCAGATGACTGTATAGTCTACCGGGAAATAAATGCCTCCAAGGACTGTGAGATCCTTCAAGAAGACCTGAACCAACTGGCCCTCTAGGAAAGAACTTGGGGTATGTCGTTCCACCCAGAAAAATGCAGCATCCTAAGAGTTTACAGGAAGGAATCACCAATCTTGTCCGAATATACTCTTAAGGGGCACAAGTTAGCCAATGAGCAGGAAACAAAATATCTTGGGGTTGAATTGTCCAGAGACCTCTCTTGGAAAAGGCACATCGACACGACAGTGATAAAAGGGAACAGTAACCTTGGTTTCCTGCGCCGCAACCTCCAAATCAACAATGAAGAAGTAAAAAGTGCAGCATATTTCATTTTGGTTTGACCAGGTCTTGAATATTGCTCGTCTGTGTGGAACCCACATAATAAATATCTAATAATTAAGATAGAGATTGTTCAGAGCAGAGCTGCTAGATTCACCACAAATAAATATCGTAACACTAGCTGTGTCAGTGCAATGTTGAACCATCTCCAGTGGGAATCACTCAGATCCAGGCGAACCAAGGCCCAGCTGACCATGTTGTACAAGATTGTGAACAATCTAGTGGACATACCAGTGGACAAATACCTGACCCTGGCATATAGCCAAACTAGGGCAAACCAAAGAAACAAGTTCCAATTAAAGTCAGCATCGACACATTGTTTCAAGTTCAGCTTCTTCCCATGTACAATAGAGACTTGGAACAAATTACCATCAATAATTGCAGACGCTCCTGACTTGGTATCTCACAAGCAGGAGCTTTCCAAAATCACATTCTAATGAACTAGTCAGCTACAAGTAAGACCTGGTGATTCTCAGGGTTATGCCGGTTGAGGTTCATTATCTCATCACCGCTACAGTAGCCGGATTGGTCTGAGTATGAAGGGACGAAAACTTAAACCGACACTCTTTTACTTATTTCTGCCTTTCCTATCATTACTCTTCTGACTGTCCTAGCACTTCCGTCTTTACTTTATCTTTGACCACGCACCACCCGTTCCTTAATAGCCAAGTGTGACTGTGCCAACATATTTATAGATATAGATAGTGATGTGGTTCCACAGTGTGCTGCTGGAGTGATTATGACTCAGCTTTTTCTTTTTCTTTCATTTATTTTAGACCTCGCTACTACGCCTAATCTTCTTTTTTCTGCTTCTTTAAGTTTATGATTAATTTCTTCCTCTTTTTCTTCCCTTTTCTGTTTTACAATTGCAGCATGTTCCTTTACTGCCTGGTTAAAGATTTCAACATTATTAATATCTTCCTCAGATTTGATCTGCTTAGTATTAGTAGTGACGCGATGTACATCTTCAACCTAATCAGCACCTTTTAAAGTTTTAGCATATTTGGTTTTTAGATACTGACCTCATCCACCATGTCCAAACGCAGCAATATCAAATATTTGGTCTTTATCCCTGATAGCGGCAATACCTTCCTCAGTAAATTTATCTATTATGTTAGTTCTAACTTTTGGTGGTGGTTGAAGAGAGGTTGCTGAGGTGGCTGAACTGGTGATGGTGGTTGAAGTGGTTGATGGTGCGGTGGAGCGGGTTGAAGATGACCAGAAATATCTACTGGTAATGTTTCAAGAGTTTTTGTTTGTTTTCTCAGTTGCTGTAACAACTGTTTTGTTTGGTTCGACAATTGGTTTCAATAACTGTTCTGTACCTTCTGTAAATTCCACTTGAGCTTGCTGATGTTGTTTTAACTCCTGTTTGACAGAATCACGTACTGGAAGGTATTTGTTAATTGCCTCTAGTTGTTGTGGAGCTTATGTAGCCATACGAGATTCCATAGTAAGTGCAGAATCACTCATGATTATCATTACAACAACTATTTAATTACTCATCACCAGTCAGCGGATATACAAGATTTCAGTATATATTGTACTGTACCATATTTTTTAACCTACTAACCAGCGCTAGAACCCTGTGCGAGGAAATTCTTCACATTCGGCTAACATGGAAATTCCCAGTTACATGTTGCGTTGAATGATCTACTACGCTGCTAAAAATAATGTGTTTTATGTATACACGGCTACATTGAAACATACACCTAAAATCCCTCAATTAGCTCAATAACAGCACAGCTGTGTTTTTTTATTTAAAGCTTTATCAGTTGAGCAGGCCATGGACAATATTATAACTGATTATGGTATATTTTGCACCCCACAAACAGCACTAACAAGCCTACGTTTAAACTAACTGACTACCAGTTATACTTGCCCTGTTAAGCAGGCATGTATACATGACACAACAGGTTTGATTTGTGTTTTAAATCCTTGGATATTGATAGTACAACAAGGTGAAAAATTATAAATTCTGTCTGTTTAGTCTTACACACTGATAGCACAACACTGTGAGGAATTATAAATTTTCTGTCAATCTGTCAGTTTAGTATTACACTAATAGTACAATACTGTGAGAAATTATAAATTCACAGTCTGTTTCTTTAGTCTTACGTAAGTGTGTGGATACTGTGAAAAATTATAAATTTTCTATCTGTCTGACTAAATGGTTAATGTTATTGATTTGTTGTAAACAACACCGCTGGTATCCTTTTTATATTTATTCCAAACAATATATTCTTCAGTGATGTGTTAGTGAAGAGGTTATGGCGGATGACACTATTCGTTTCATGGTCGCCTTGTGAAACTTCGTTCGGTTTCAAATTCATGCGACGGACAATATTTATCAGCATTTGTACAAAAACATTATAATAATGGGGGGGGGAACAGCTGTATTCGGCTGACATGTTGAAATAGGAATCAACGGGTAATTGTAACGAATATAACTTGACCCAGGTGAACTTGCCTGCCCCATCCAACCCACTAAGGTTGTTCGTTTTGCACCCATGGGTTCACCTTGGGGCGTGTGCCTGATTGCAAATTAACAATTATAACAATAAATAAATATTAATAAATAATTACTGGTGAAATAATAGATGAAACATTCAGCTGGTCGTGGTCATCTCCTTTTGCTAATTAATTAAATAAATTTATTTGTTTCTTTTTTTTTTTGCACCATGAGACCACATCTGGGCTTTAATTCTTGTCATGCTTCAGTGAAATAGTTGGCCCGTGTTGACTTCAAAACTCATTCAGGCTTACATACATGGCCAGGATCGGCTTTTGGTAATTAAGAAATCAATATTTTCTTTAAGGCCCCGATGCTATTAACGGACCTTTAACAACACATAAGCAGGTTCATATTAACCATCGTGGATTATCTTTACCTAAAAGATATCACCAAGGATTGATTATGGGGTCGATACAAGGCTCTGATCGGCATTTCTAATACAGGTATGAGCCCCTCCACACCCCATTTCGCAGAAGGTTTGATTTTCAAAATTATCACTTTCCCCCACAAAATAGGTGTGTTCACCCTGCTCCCCTGCTTCTACACATGTAGTTAAAATTGAACAAGTGTGTATATTCAGCCTTGTGACTGGGTCATTACAGGATTTGTAAATTCAGAATTTGCTCATTTTTTAAAAACATTTTTAAACAAAAGTGACTGTTAACTGGAATTTAATTGTCTAAACTTAAGGGTTCGTAAGTTGATTCAGATTTCTTTGGATAAAGTAAAAGTATAAACATATTGCAACCTTCTCTAAATGTACAGAATAGACATTTTTTATGGATATTAAAATTACTTGATTCTTGAAATAGTATATGATTGTAAATCACGTATGACATTTCATTCTTTCCGTGGATGATCATCATCCATTGACTACTCAAATTGCAGCCAGTAAAACTTCTGTTGTTATTAACTGGATCATAATTTGAGCTACATGTATTATGTGCAACGCACCAAGTCATTCGTGTGATTGCAACGCACCTTGGCGAAGATGAAATACACATCTTCTGGTGCTAACATTTTAAAACAGTGTTCACTATGGTAACTGCTTTGATTTCTGCTGAACATCCACTGAAGCCAAGTCTTTTATTAGGGAGAGACCGTTTAAGTTTCTAAAGGGGGAGGGGAGGAATGCTAGAAAACTATTGTCTTATTCTGATTTGTGATATAAGAAAGGACACTATGCCATTTTTTCTTTACGTGAAACAACTTATCGTGTGATGAATGAAATAAAACAAAAAATACCACAGTCAGAAATAATAATTTGTCTCCTTACAATTAAATGGCCAGTCCCATACAGTACATGTGCATTCAAAATTGAACTAGTTGTTAGTTGTTTACATGTATAGTCAATCTCGTAACAGGGACATTACTGCTCAAGGACTAAACACGTGGTTTAGATTTAAATGTAAAGTCAGTTTTGGTAAATATTTTTTGTTTTGTTTGTTATTTAAACAAGCTGCTGCTATCTGGAATTTAATTTTCCATACCTCAGAGTATTACTTTTCATATGTAAACAGTGGGATAAATTTACACTGTTCAAGAGAAGCTCAACAAGGTGGGCCTCTCGTCAAGTCAGCGTGTAAGTTTTCTAAATGTACAAAATACACAAGGCTTATCAAATTAATTTCTACTGTCCATATATATGATCAAATTAAGATCACTGATTGGTGAAATGGTACTTGATTGTTAATCCCTCATGATGAGTTAATCTTTCCATGGGTGATCTTCATTGATTTGCTGTTCAAATGTTAGTCAATAATACTGATTAGCTGCTGCACAGTGGAGATGCCATCGGCATGCCAGCCAAAGCCCTGTGGTGATTTGTTAGTATCTTATTGCTCCGTTGCAGAGCAAAAAGTAAAGGGATTAATTCCTCCACAGTGTTGTGTGTGGTTCCGAAAATACATGCATGCTGTACTGCACATAATTAGTCATGACGGCACACTACAGCTAACAATAGTTCGCTGCCAATTTGAGTGCGACAATAATAGTCTCATTAGCACACTGCAACTAACATTGGATTGCTGACGACTGGTATTGCTGCCTGGTTGTGGATCTTACCTAATTATGGTAAGGTTAAAAAATATGACTACTAGCCTGTATGAGCAAGATTCATTATCACCACTCTCTGCAGATGACCACTTAAAATGACCAACTGATAGCATAAAGTTGCAAAGCTTTTCAAGTGATCCCCTTTTCCCAAAAGTATATGGAAAAGCAATGTATAGTGTGCAGCCAAGTAATTTTTGCTTAGCTGTATTACTGTTCATGGAGATAAAGGATTATTTCCTATGATCTTACTTTGATTTTGCATCCATTTGATTGGCCATATTAAGAAAAAGTCTTTCAACTGCCAAACATGCTCAGTGTCAGCAGAAATATGAACAATTAGTTTATCACATGATAAAATCCTGTGTTCTGATTGGCTAACTAATATGATCTAATTTAGGATATTATGCATTTCCCCATGGCTGAGATATTTTACTTCATTACTAAAATTAACTTAACCATAATTACTGCTACATGCGAATATGACATAATGTCACAAAGTGGGATGATGAGATTTGACATCTCCACACTTCTTATTGTTTTTTGTTATCATTATCTAGGAGATGATCGACCACGGTGTTATTGCCCAGACCCAGCAAATAATAATACAAAATATGAAATTAAGGGATGGAATGACAGAGATCTGAGCAGAGATATAGAATAGAGCGACATGAGCCCCCATATATTAGATAAAACATTTTAATCAGTTACATAAACAAAACGAAATTGAACATGACATTTAATTGATTCACTTTCTCTTAAAAAAAAAGAGTTACAAAATGTATGTGAAATTCAATTAGCCGTTCCGTTATACTGATAGAAACATTTCATCATATAATTAAGTGACTGATCAAACTCAAATTGCTAGCATGTTGGCATCTCCTGGTTGCTTCCGGTATATTCCCAAATCACTGCTGGTGAAAGGCTGGCATTGCGGCTTTGTTTTACTTCTCTCCCTCTTCCTCTAACCATTTCGGGTCATCGACATCTTGGTTACAGACTGTCATCTTTTCCTTTTTGCGCGTATAGGTATGGAGCTATTTTTCCTTCGGATAAAAATATAATACCCGACCTAAACACGAGTCAGTGTTTTTTTTCTCCTGGATCACACAATATTCCCATTCCTTTTATGTCAGATATCATTTATCATAATTCAACAGAACAAAGCTATCATCAGTTAGCAAACAATTCACATTCACAAATCTATTACAGTACTATAAATTAACCTCTTTTTGAGCTGATACTCAGATTCATCTGGAGCGTGACATAATTAGACCTCTTGATAACTATTACTGCATCCCTGTAGGCTGTAAATCACTAGTTGATGATGTCGGTTAACATGCGCCCCTAATACTAACAGCATCGGTTCTTGGTTGAAAATAACTAACTGCTTAATTACTAAGTTAATTAATGGATTTCACTCCTTGACCAAAATAAGTTACTTTGATAATTAGTAATTAATTGACAGACATATTAAGATCAATTCATACATATGACACGTCATTTTTAAGACAGATAATGTACTTCTCGCAATTTGTATCAGAAGAAATGCATGAAATTCCTGCAATTCATGATTTCTGTTACATACAAAACCACTAAATCCGAACTCATCCATACCAACTAAATGTTGTATGACATTCTTACAATATTGGAATCATATAACATTCCAGACCACTAATACACAATTATTCTCTGAACTCAAGAAAAATTTTTAAGTATGAAGTTAAAATGAATAAATTCAACAAATAATTACAACTTTACATCAATAAACATGATGTATGCAATTTAGACAATACCTCTCTAGCACTTGCTCACTTATCATTAGAGAATTCGCTCTGTTCTCCTCTGGCTCTGAGTCTCTCCAATTTCCAGACCCTCTTCCTTGGATAACTTATATAACGAGAGAAATTACTTATTAATTTTCCTCAGAGTTAAATTCTGGCTTTCCTCACAACTTAGACTGCCTAATTTCTCGAGGGGAATTTCTTAAAACCTTGAACTCCGCCTGTGACTACACGCACCCTCATTCAGCTTAGCCAATCAGGATTACTTCTCTAACTGCCAAAACATATTAACACTCCCATTGAAGTCAGAATAATTATCTCTAGACTACTTGTATTAATAACTATTCGGAAAAAATATCATTCTATCACACCTGTTTCAAATGGCCCAAGACTTCCTAAATGTTTGCTCTGGTCATTTTCCACTTCATGACCTTATGTTAACATTGCACTCTGTCTCTAACCGTTAACCTAGTAGGTCCTAATTAAAATCCACTCATGCTTACAAACAAGAGAGCTTAACATCACTAGCTACCAAATTTGTTGTGATGCTAACCCATACTTCAATCTTAATGTTTATGTGTCACGCTGACCACGAAAGAATGTACTGCGAAATTATCTCTGCAAAATTTTTCACCATTACATATAATGTCACATGAAATTGCAGGACATACTAAATCAGTTATTGCCTTCACCATCAGCAACAGTACTCAAAGAATATTATCTGCTGGTACAAAAATGTATAATTTTTATAGAGAATGTAAGTCAGAAAATGACGAACACCATGGTATTTTTAACTGTATCACACACGCACACATTACATTGTTATGCATTTTATTGTTGTTGTTGTTGTTGTAGGGGTTAACACCATTTCTCAGCACAAGATAGGCTATATATGGCGGCCAGTATAACTGGTGGAGGAAGAACCCTGGAAAACCCTGGGAATAACCACCGACCCACGAGAAGCTACTGGCAAGCTTTCTCACGTATCCACGTAAACCAAGCCTGATACTCAAACCTACGCAGACAGAGGTGAGATGGCAGTGATCTGCAGTGGTGAGCGCTTTAGACCACTTGGCCACTCTGGGCCCCTGTTTAGCATATAACATTTGCTATATGTTTACACATATAATCAGACTTCATGACATTATAAATGGCATAATCATAACATGCAAAAGTAAGGTGTAATGAACAAAGCATCAAAATATATTTGGACATAATTTCACGACACATCTGCAATTTGATCCAAAGATAATAAAATCTTGCATTTGTACTCAAAGTAAATTATGAACATGTTAAATAATTTCAATCTTTTGCCCTCCAAGGCTCACAGATGAGAAAAATTATCCAACTCATTTCACAAATTTCATTTGAAATTAGCAGGTATTGTGATCTTTGATTTAAGACATTCTTACAGAGAATATTTTATTCTTCTATTGATTTTGTAGATCCACAATGAACACGATTAATGTTTTCTCTCTGTGAACAATGCATAATGGTATGGTGAATATTTTTAAGTTTAATGTTAAAACCACCAATTACAATCATGTAGTTCTTATGTACCATCTGTTATAACCTATTTTAGACCTTCAAGATCCTGAGAATGTGATGTGTATGTGAATAGAAACAACAGGGGTTTAATGTGATTGTTATATTTAAGTTTTGAAAAAAATAAAATTGGAGCAAAAAGTATATCAAACGATAGCTGAAGAGAAGAAAGCATGATTTAAAAGACAGGGAATAATAATGGTGGAAAACACTACAGCAAGAAACTGTCCCTGTCTTTAAACTTTTACATGGTGAAGTAATTACTACTGCCAACCAAATTATCATTAAAAGCACTTTTAAATCTCATTATTACAGTAATTAGTACTAACAAACAAATTTGCAAGTAGATTGCCAGTAACTTTTAAATTTCATTTCATTCATTGCATGTTGCAAGTATATATTGAAAAATCCTGAAAATTCAATTTGACCATGGAAAAAAATATGTTAACTAGGCAAAAGCCTTTGAACGTTTTCTAAAGTTTGCTTTTTGTAAATTCCTAATGTTTAGAAAGAGGTTTCGGAAGGATAAGCAATCTTTATGCTTTCAAGGAAATTAATGTTGCAGTTGTTTGCATTTCAGTATACATGGAATATGTGATATGACATCTGTCTTTGTTATTATGTGCGTGTACTGTTATATATAAACAGATATGCTGCTAGGATTTTATCTAAATTGGGAGCCCCTCTAATGTCATTAAAATGGGTGGGGGGACGGCATGCCCAACTTCAAAAATCTTTATCATCACCATTGTAATATCTGCCAGTATTTGACAAACAAAATAATAATGTGAAGATGAATCATGTTGGCAATCAGCCATTTGGGGTTTTCTAGGGAGCCTGTATTTCAAACAGTATGTATAAAAGTTCTTCGTGCAAGGACTGAACACGACACAATACTTGTTCCACCCAATCTGCCAATCAAATTTAGTTTAACAACCATTCACGTTGAGCCTAAGGACCCTGAAGTGTAAACAGTGAAAAAGAATGTATGTGAACAAGTACATTAAGCATTAAAAATTAAATAATAAAAATTTTATACTGTGCAGAGTAAACTTTTATATTCATGACTTTAAACTGCTGGAGTTCTCACACATCACTGCCTTCCGAGTGTGGATCTTTGCAGAAAGTTTGTGTTATTTGCACATTCCCATGCCCTGGAAGCCATAAAATGGGAGGCTGACAATTCTGGATAAATAAACCGAATACCAAATTTTAATGAAATCCAGTAATAATTAATGTAGTTCTTGTGACCATAATAAACAATGCTCAAAATCAAACCAAAAGGTTGCATCAGTTCTAGCTAGATATCGAAACTGCTTGTAATCCAGTACATGAGTTATTGTTTTGAAATAAAAGTGGGATAGACAAATGTGCATAAAGGCGGGATTGGAGTTAATATCCACTCATCCCTCTTTTCTATGAAAGGAATGGAACAAATAGCATATTAATGGTGCAGATATGTAGAGAAAATAAGCATGCATAGAATGCTGATAAGCAAGAAAAATAAGTTCATTATATGCAATGAAAATATGAAAGATGATAATAATTACACTAATAAAAAGCCTGTATTAGGGTCTAAAATATCTGCTCCTTGATGGTATCAATATTAAGCAGGGCTTGTGGACTTTATAACAATTTTAGCAGAAAACTTCCCCCATTAAATATTAAACTGTTAAGAAAACTGAACTTCCCAGCTGAAGCTTATCATTTCTTTTTAACTGCTCATATTTATTGATGCAGAATACCAATATTCCTTTTTATTTTTATTATGAACAAGAAAAATATACTGAAAATGTTTATCATAGGTGCATTATATGATATACTTGGTTAACTATTTTGACTTGATCACACTTACCTATTGTTTCATTTAGCCCCTTTTGGTAACATATGATGATAAAGTATTTTGGACCCTGTCAGTTACAAGCATTAGTACAATAAGCAGTAAATTTGTAAGTGTGAGTGAATGAACTTGCAATATATGCTTTGTTACGTATATGTAATTTAATTACTTGTTTGTTAGTTTTAAATTTATTTTTTTTTTTATTTTATTCCATTACATGTTATTGTAATGATAACTTTATTCACTGGATTTGACATTTTTCCAGAAAATTCGGTTCAGTTCTTCTTAGCCTGACAAACCAGCAGTAGCTTGTTTACATTGTATCAGTCGGTGACCTAGATTCACTTTCTAGTAAACAACTTTTTAAAAAATAAATTTAATTCATTCCCAGTGAAGGAATCACTGATTTCAGTCAAGGTCATATCTTGCCTACATGTGAAATAACATGTGTCAATTAGGGTTTTCCAGAGGATTGACCCTCATCCGGGACTTTGTTTTTGTGTATCAGTTGGGCTTATTAACACATGTTATTATAGTTATAGTCAGTCGTAATTAATACCTTCGGAGATGAAAGGTATTTTTTGTTGTTGCCAGTTTGATTTGAATTTTGCTATTTTTTCGAAATTAATAATTTATTTTCCCTGGAAACCACTTGTACTCATTCGAATTCTTGGACAAAGACATTTATTGGAAATTATTCGGAATTCTAAAGCCGGATTATTATTCTTGGTGACTCAACAAGGAACTGTTGACACATCAACACTTATCAGGCTATAGAAGACGTCATCGCCTTCCATCTTGGAACTTCATCAGGATTCGAACTATGATTGACTTAGGACTTTTTATTGTCAGGACTTATATTTATTAATTCTAGGATTAATTTTGCATTAGATTCATAAACCGTAAGTCCTTTTTCTTATTTTTACCTTGTTTTTTTAGGGAAATAAATTATTTGTTAAATTTTACAAAGCTTGTTGGCTTCACTCTTTTCTTTGTTACTTTTGTACGAGCCTAGACACGTAACAGCTTATTGACCTCAGAGACATGTTTTATTAACATTCTACTCACATAATGATTTCTTACATTGCGTCAGATAAATAAACACACTTTATAATATACTCATCTTTTTTTAATAATATATATCTACATTAATTTCAGTTTCACTATTAATAGTAGTACATATGGATGTAAATGAAATTATGAAAATACATTCAAATATTTATTTTTAAAAAAAAACTAATATAATTATTACAACAGAGATTTTGAGTCAATATTACAAGATAAGTAGAGCTAGATGACAGCATTTATCAAATTAACATTTAAATCTTTACATATCTTTTCTGTTCATTTTGAAAGTAAGCCATCATACAATTCTGAAAATGTATGCATCGATTAAAAAAAATAATTAATCTTTGATATTAATCATGTAAAGTTTAGAAATATTATCAAACACTTATCTGATAATACAGCTGTTCTTCGTCTGACATACAGATGGGACTGCTACAGATGCTATTCAATCAATTTCTGCTATCAAGGAGGAATGACTGTACCTGACTTTTTAATAACAACAAAAACTGGTATGCATTTAACTAACTTTACTGAAAAATACATATAGACATTCAGTAAGCTGTACAATGTGCTTTGTGCGCAGACAATCTGGAAAACTCCATTTGTATTTGAAATCAACCTACTTCTTTGGTAAGAAAGACAAATATGTGAATGTGACATATTGTACAGTACATTAAAAATAAAATTTTTAAAAAAATGGCCCCATATCACAATTATTAAGCAGAATAACAGAATCATCCAGCTTAAAATAGCTACAAAGAACTCTATAAATTGAGTAAAGACAATTTTAAGTTATGCGGTCTAGTACAACTCTATGGTTTTCAAATAATAGAAAAGAGTGAGAAGAAACAAGCTTTGTAAAATTCAAGAAATAATTGATTTCCCAAGAATACAAATCGAAAATGTGAAAGAAAAAGAACTTAAGGTATTGCCTATTAATTCACAAATAATCCTAGAATTACAGACACAAATCCCAATAATTAAAGTTCTGTATAAAATTCAGTGGAAATTCAGATTAAATCAAACACCGAAGTTCTTGATGTGCCTGTGGTGACCCATGTCGTGTTGATGTACCAACAGTCTTTTGTTGGATCACAATAATACAATCCAAGAATATATCCTTATTTGAAATTTTGGTATAGTACCACGATCAGAGCACGTCTCCCCCCTGCTCTGTACCCTACACTGGCTATCCATTCGATCCAGAATTAAACACAAAATTTGTTCTCTATGCTACGTTTCACTGACGGGCTCCAGTCCAAAATACCTATCCGACCTCACCCATGTGTACTTACGCTCCTCTTCTGACACTCGTATTCTCATTATTCCCACTATGAAAATGAAATCATATGGACAACGTTCTTTTGCATACCAGGGCCCAGCAACTTGGAACGAATTGCCCACTGAACTTAGACACAAAGACACAGTTATCTCGTTCAAGAGCGCTCTTAAAACTCACCTATTTCAACTGCAAGAACAGACTTAAAGACCTAATAATATTTCCTTACCTTAAATATTTACAGCATGTTTTCTGTTTTCTAATTTCGTGGTGTTTGTTTTTATTTTTGTAATCATTATAATTGCTTTTTAAGTGTCGTCAAATGTTGTAAAGCGCCTAGAGCTTCTAAAGATTAGGCGCTATACAAAGTCCTCATTATTATTATTATTATTATTATTATTATATACAATTT
>JAECUM010046600.1:0-19585 GCA_016617855.1 Megalonaias nervosa | reverse complement strand
TATTTCTCGTAAGTTCTCTTACGTTACAAAGTGAAAATTTAAGAGACGCAGCATTGTGAATTAAATCCCAAATAATCCTAAATGTTCTATCACAAGTCTAAATGTATAGAATGTTCCAAATGATTCCCAGTAGTTTTGAATGTCCTGATATACCACAATGATACAATCCATAATGCATTTGAATGAGTTCACAATAATCCCAAAGTAGTGTTTTAGTCCAAAAAGTCAATGAGAACTTTGTAATTCCAATGAAGAATTTAAATAAATATTTCCTCTCAAATTATTCTTAAATGAAACTGTATATGATTCCACAGACTGATCATAAAACAGAAATGCCTCTTTTGGTACATATTTCACTTTAGCTGTATCACAATAGAATGTTCTAGAAAACTATCCATTTACTTGGAAAACTCAACCTACCCTTGAACTCAGATTCTAGTAAACATCATGTTAACTATGTCGAATCATGACAAAAGATCATGTAGGCTAAAACTTCATTTCATGACCCTCTATCACAATCATGACAAAAGTAAGTTAGGTATGCAAAAACTCTATTCACAACCCTCAATCACAGACAAAAGTCAAGCACATAATGTAAATTAAATACACATAACACCTTCTCATAAAGGAAAAGAAATGCATACAATATACAATAAAGCTTTATTTTTCCATATTAGTCAAATATACACATGATACTATAATAATTAAAAGTACATAGGAAGATACCTTATCAATGACGCAAAATAAGGTAATATAGTACTTCTATACATGTGAGGGAGCATCTGCGATCTCGTCTGATGCGTATAATGTCAGTATTGTATTCTTGCAGCATCAAACTTACCTCAAGAATCTGATTTTTGTTTTCCATGTTTGTTAATTAAATTAAGGGGGTTGTAATCACTGAATACAATAATGAGAGAAGGAGCTGAACTAGTATACACTTCAAATTGTTGCAAAGCAGTATCAAAGCCAAAGATTCCTTTTTGATTGTGGAGTAATTTCTCTAATGAGAGAAAATAGCACACTGGGTAATTGACGTCAGTTTTTATCTTCTTGAATCAATACTCCACCAACCCCTACATCACTTGCATCAGCAGACATTTTAAACAATTAACTGAAATTTGGAGCTGAACGATCTGGTGCACTTTTAAGTATGGCGTTTAATTTGTCAAAAGATTTCTGGCATTTGTCAGATCAATTAAATTTGAATTTCTTATTTGTTACGTCTAGGGATTTACACAAAGTGACAAGCCATGGTAAAACCCAAGAAGCATTAAATACTAATGTATAAATTTACTGCCCTAAAATATGAAATAAAAACAAACTGAAAGAATTACAAATATCTTAAAGTGGATGAATTCAGGAATATCCTAACCTATCAATCCAGAAACTATCTAAAGGTATTCCAAATGAAGGTTCTAATGTGTTTATGTGTTAACGTGCTAACACGACTAAAGAATCACAGTTCTAAATCCAATTGTTTTTGCTTCAAGGTAATCCTGTTAAAGTAAAATATGAATGAAGTCCTTGAAAGTTTTACCTAATCTAACAGAATTAGTTAAATATTCCAGTCCTAGAATAGGAATTGACTGTGTAAATTAATTGTTTTCCACTCTGCAATTCCAAGAACAATCATAAATAAATCACAATTTCATCTCTCTCTTACAAAGCTGGAATAAACTGGGGGATAACATACGTGGTGCTTGTATTCACATATATAGCCTATATATGCCCACAAAATCAACAAAATCTGAATCACTAAAAGATTATTTAATAATTTAAATCATTCTATTATAAAATAACATAACAGTCATAATCTGACCTTCACATTTTATTGAGCTAATCAACAATTAGGGTGTGCATGATCACTCTAATGCACAGCTATGACACAACAATAGAGCTAAGATGTAGGTCGGTCTCTCCTCTAAAACATTCAAAGTTGTGTACAAGTTTAGGAATTTCCAAGTGAAAAATTTAATGTCCTAGACTCGGATTCAAGTAAACATGTTTACCATAAATAATAACCTGAACATTTAATCCACACTCAGAGAGAAATATTAGCTGTGTAGTATGTTGTTTACAAAATAAATGCCTCTGCTCAGGTACACCATTAACTTGATTCTGGACAAGGTCAAGTAAAAAATACAGGTGTACATAACATACAATCATTCAGAAAAGCAAACAAACAATACAAATTAGATATGCATAGCAGTATGTATGTATGTATGTATGTATGTATGTTTGTTTGTTTGTTTGTATGGACAGATGTATGAATAATTATAGGGACAGTATTATTAAAGTGATAATGCAGAAAACATTTTGATTTAGCCTATCTATAAGGTCAAGTGAGAAATGGGATAGCCCTCTTTTCCATTAAGCATTGTCAATAGTTCGTCATGATCTGTGAATGATTGCTATTTTCAGCTTAGTCTCAAAATCCTCTGGGTCATTTTCAACTAAATTTGGCAAAGAGCACCAAGGCATGAAAGGATTTAAAGTTTTGGCAATGGACTCCTTTCACAATATCAGCAGCAGAGAGGGTGAACCCTACAACTTTGTAGAGACCTTATTTTTGAAATTTAAGGGTTCCTACGAAGGCTGAAAAAAGAAGTTTTTGCTTTAACAGTAAAAACTTCTCTAATTGACCAGATTTTTTCTGATTTTTTCACGTACTGGTCACTACGCGTATGTCATTCACCCTCTCTGCTGCTATGGTTTTTATCCAAAAATTGTATCAAGTCCGTTACGATATCTTGACCTCGGATCATGTAAATTTATTGTTACAAAACCAAAGGGAGCAGCTTGTGCTTTTGAAAAGAAATTTTAAAATTTGTTCATGTCCATGTCCCCAGAACACCAAGTATAATAAATATTTTGCAGCGTATGATTATCAACTCCGTTGAACACAACTAAAACGTTACAGTTATCCCTGATCACTTTTGGAATTTGTGTATAACGCTGTGTAACATAAATCGTTTGTCCAGCATGACATCATCGTATACCACGAGGTTATTAATAAATCCATCCAGATCATCTACGGATGACGCTTCATCAATATCAGTAATAAAGTCTATGACTTCACTGTCTTCATGCAACAATTTTGCGTTTTCATTAAAATCTTTAAGTACTTCGTAACATCGCTGATCATCTACAGATGGCGCTATCAAATATAATTTATCCCACTTCAGCCATCTCATTATCAGATTAAGTAATAATTGCGTTTTTCCACTTCCGGACGGACCTATTATAATCATTCTGATAGAATTTGGTAACGCTGGATGGTGTTTTACTGGTTCTTGTTTTCGTGTCGCAGAAAAGTCAATTATATCCATATAATAAATAATATGAGTCTATATTGTGTTCGATGCAGAGCACCTACCGATACTACTGAATTAACGGCAATAACAACAAAAAATAAAAGACGTGCACTTACAGGCAAGTGTGTGAAATGTGGTACCAAGAAATATAAATTTATTCCAACAAAGACAGGTGGGGGGGATATTGCTGCTTCGTTAGGAAAATTACCAGGAACTCCATGGGCTAAATACCCTGGTGAGAAACATTTACCCGGATATAATTATTGTGGTCCAGGAACTCGTCTCGATATCCGACTTGACGAACGAGATCAGCCAAAACCCGGAGAGTATCCAGTAAATAAGATTAATCAAGCATGTCACATTCATGATGTTGCTTATAAAAGTCCAGATTTGCAACAACGACATCTCGCAGATGTGAAATTGATTCACGCATTAAATTCTATACCTAATAAATCTCTCAGAGAATCTCTCGCTAGCTTTCTAGCAAAAACTGCTATGAAAGGTAAACTAGTGCTAGGGGCTGGCAATTAAATTATATAACTATCATAATGGAATCTGTTTATTATTCCCCGAGAGGATTCTGGAGAGGTAAAGCAGCGATTAGTAAACTCGCCAAAGCAGCAAAAGTTTCACGTGATGTTGCTGCATCATGGTTAGCACGACAGGCAATATGGCAAATCTTCCTGAGTCCACCTAAAAGAATTCAGTACGCGCATTTTGATGTTAGCATTCCTAATGAAGTTCATCAAGCAGATATTTTATTTTTACCACACGATACCATTAAAACACGTAGACGTCAATACACGTATAGATACGCGTTGACTGTTGTTGACGTTGCGAGTAGATATAAAGAAGCGGAGCCGCTATCAACAAAAACAGCATCTGAAGTTGCATCTGCGTTTGAGCGCATTTATCAACGTGGTGGTCTACGATGGCAACGGTTATTACAAGTTGATCCTGGTAAAGAATTTCTTGGAGCAGTATCATCGTTGATGAAGAAACATAACGTTAAAATTAGACGAGGACATTCTGAAATTCATCGTGATCAGGCAATCGTTGAACGATTTAATAGAACACTTGCTGAGCGGTTATTTGGATACCAATATGCAATGGAAATATCTACTGACTTTAAGGATAGATCTCGTGAATGGGTTGCAAGATTACCGAGTGTGATAGCTGCGTTGAATAATGAAATTACTCGTGCAACTTCCATGAAACCTTCTAATGCGATCAAAAATATATATATACCAATACAACGACGTGAATCTTTCTCTCAACCAGTATTAGGTAATGTTACAGTTAGATATTTATATGAACCTGGCGAACTTGAAGGTGGTAAAAAAGAGCAACCGATCCTATCTGGAGCGTGACTACACATAAAATTTCTAGCGTGGTAAGATCCACTGGTAGACCTCCAATATACAGACTAGATTCTACAGCCCCTCAACGCGGATTTGTACGTGAACAATTGCAAATAATTCCTGAGGATACACAATTACCACCAAGCTCAATTTTGTAAACGTCCAGAGCCTCGACGTCGATTACACTCAAGACAGGTCAGCATCACATTATCACGTGTATGACCGAGATCACTATTAATTCTGTCTACGGTAAATTATCTTGGATTAAAACACTGCCATGACATATTACAGTTGCAACTTGCGCAATGATTATTCTGTAGTTGTTTTAGTGTTATAATAAATTCAGCATCAAGATCAAAGTCACGTTTATTTTTTTTGTCAAACTGCTTATAGCTGACTAATTTTTTATTGATATCGATATTGTTAGTGATTTCTTCAGTTATTATGTAATCTACAATAACCCTACGCAGTTGCGATATTTTCCTGACTCGAGATACGGCGAGATAGACTAAATTCGACCATTCAATACGATCATCTACAATCCAGATTCTAGCATCAGTTATAGTTAATCCCTGCGACGAGTGAATTGTTATAGCGTATCCTAACGTCCATGGCGATTTATCCATGTTCAACGCGCTCTCAACAACATCAACAGCAACCAACACGATATAATTCAAGACAAGATTTTGTACCCTTGGTGGAACCAAGGCACCTGGTATTTCAACTTCAATATTTTGTCGTCGAGTATCTGCTGGGCGATAACACAAAGGTACATGTAGATCCGGAAACTTTTCTTTATGTAACGTAAATAATTTCTTTTGCAGTTCATCACGAACTATCTTTCTACTCGCGACTATCAAATCAGCAGGCCTCCATAAAGTCCAAAATTCATTCATAGAAGTTTCTGCAATTACTTTACGCAGTATCTCGCATTGTATTTTATCTGGCTGTAGTCTGATTAATCTTTTAAGTTCCTTCAGCGGTTCATCAATAGCTCTATGGTCATCATTTATTTCTTCGTAATAATCTACAAATGTTTTCAACCATTCATGTGGAGACTGTCCAACAAAAGGTGGTGGTTGACCATGATCGCCACACATAATCACAGCAGTATTCTTCAATAACAACCAATCAAGAAATGTTTTTAGTGTTTCTAACGACACCGTGCATATCTCGTCCCATATAATATACCTAGGTATATATTTTTCACCCATCCGCGATGGAGTCCAGGTATCTCCGCACCATCTAAAGAAACTGAGATATGTACATGATTTTACTCCTCGTTGTTTTATTTCTCTAGCAAGTTTATGTGTAGGTGTTAAAACAATTATATCTGAGTTATTATTCATAAACAAGCTAATCGCACGAGTTGTTTTACCTGAACCACCACACCCATTAAGATAAACGGTCTTATGTCTAGATACAGGATCGTAAACAGATGGTGCAGATGATTTTGATGTTTGATTATTATTTCTGTAATATGTCTCCGCAATTTCAACATCAGCAGATTCAGAATAACTAAGTACATTTTCTTGTTTTATCCTCCATGCCCCCCATTCACCATTACCGAGTTGTAATAAATCTTTATATTTTTTGTGCATATAAAATGAATCTGTAGCAACTCTGACAGCGTGACGAGGAAATTTATTTATCATCGACAATAGATTTATCGAAACGTACGCTAACATCGAAGATCTTAAATGAGTAAACTGTGGTGAGTCGCCATCAAGATAGCTCACAATGGTACCTAGTTTTGTTCCATCTGATAAATAAGCATTACATCGGTTTATAAATGTGTTTTTCTCCGTTGTATCAGCGATTGTAAAATCTAGTTCAGCATCGTCCATAATCAATCTTGTACACGCTCGTTTATAATCGTATGAACCACCTTGAGTAAACTTACCGATTATCTTTCTACCAAGATCTTTTGCAAGTTTTTCATCATGCTCGTTCCTGCATTTATTTATTTTAATGACATGATCTTCATCAATATCAGGGAATTCTTTCCAGGTATCATCGATATTAAATCTGTCCGGTTCTGGTAACCAAACTTGTTTCTGTGAACTATACGATATAATCGCTTCAGTTACTCTCAACGATATTAAAAATCCAGCATCAAGCATATATCGCAATAGTACTATCGGAACCCAACATCGCTCTGAAAAATGTTTTCCGAACCAAATATAAGTAATCGCATGGAGATCTTCTCTAAACTCGAATGATTCTACGTGAGAAAATCCTGTTAAGTCAAAATCTGGTCCTTGGGGAAGGTGTCCGTTTATCGCAACCCTGGTCATCTCATGTGTAGGATGTCCGAATCTCTTAAAGTATTTAGAACATGCTCCATATCCAAGAAAACTCCCAGGATAACACGCTATCATATCAACCGAGATAGCATCACTATGGTTGTATTTGGTGTTCCATAATCCACCGTGCCCATATTCTATACAACTTTTCTTGACATCTTCAAGAAATTCCGATCGTGTCGTTTTCCATGAATTTTTCTCCTGAGCGAAATGAGCAGCGACTGACGGAACAGTAAAACAGTTATTCAGTAATTGTCTAACTATGACATCATCAGAGGTATATTCACGCCAAAGGCGTTGTGCAAGATGTTCCATTTCCTCATGGAGAGATTCTGTACGATAAATATCACCGTTAGGTCGTACAAATTGAGCGTAATGATCATATTCCGAACTCTGAAATAACCAAACAGAAACAGGATCGGTTTTACTAATATTTTTAATAAAATCAAAGATATCACCATCATAAAATTTAACCGTTCTATCTCGTGGAAATATTGTTACTGCAGCAGTCCATGCGTGCGCGTTATGATCAATAATATCTATCGGAGTTCCATTTTTTGTATATTTCGGTTTGTACAAAATCTCTCCGGTTAACGTTTTTACTGTTATTGGAAATCTTAATTTTCTCTCTAGCTCAGCAACGTCGCTGATAGACGCTCCGGTATCTTTAACCGACTCTGCCCATGTATTTATTTTTTTAAGTCTTAAATCAGTTAAACCATTACCACGTATCGCATTTGTAAAGTGTTCTGTAACTCGCTCAGCCACGCAAGTTATTCTCGACGAAGTCAAGGATGATAATTTCATTGGTTTGAGATCCCTAACATCAGGTTTATTATTCAGCGGAAATATTCCATAGATAACCGCAGTTACAGGGTACGATCGCTCATAATACGGTTTATCTATGCCAGTTAGTATTCCTGGTTTAGATTTATTACTCAAGAAGATATTATTTCCTGACTGCACGTGGACGGGATCGCGCTTGTCACGAATAATCCAAATATCTTCTTCTGTATTTACAATAAATTTTATCAAAATAAAATATTTTTGATTATCAAGGTGGTTAATGATTGCTCTTCCTCGTTTGTCATTCATCGTATTAGAAACATTTCCAACACTGAATGTTGACCATGCATGAACTGCACCATCGTCATGAAATTCCTTCTTGGCCTCACGGATACGTTTAATTATATCTTTATTAGTTAAAGCTAGATCTTGCATCGAAATACTAAGTTTATACTCGGGTAGTCTGTCAAGATCGAATCTGGTTGCGTAGGGTTCAATCACGGATAATTTTTCCATATTATAATTAAGGCAAATATATATTTAATTGAACTTTAATCTTTTTGCATATGATTCAACCAAATCAATGCCACTGGTTAAAAATCGGTTATACGTCTCCGTGTAACAGAACATGCGTGAATGAATACTGTAGTTATCATATGCAATGCGTCAGAAATGGGAGTTTAGGACCAAAACCGTGTATTGTGTGTAGTGCTGGAGTGCGAGGAAAGACTCAACTGTGTGCGCAATGCGGTGGTAAAAAGTACAGAGAGCTGAAACGATATTACGATAAAAAATATAACGCTGATTCTCCCATAAAGACCGAAGAAGATTATCTGGCTAGATTTTCAAAAAACAATGATTTAGACAAATAAATATTATATATATAAATGGAACAAAATGAGTTTGTGAAGCACCCAATCATTACTAATTATGAAGCATCTCGAGAAGGTGTGATTAGAAACTGCAGATTGAAAAAACCAGTCGGTAGTATTACCAAAACTGGTTATCTTGCGTTTAATACCAAAGGAAATAAAAATTATCGATCACATAGATTTGTGATCGAGTGTTATTTTGGACTAATCAAAGATGGGTATGTGGTGGATCACATCAACGGCAATAAACTTGACAACTCACTTGGAAATCTACGTATTATCACGCAAAGTGAAAACTGTAAGTTTGGAAACACTGGCGGCGCACAATTTGCAAGACCTGTTAAATCCGTAAATGCAGATGGAGAAGAAATTGTGTTCAAGTCAATTAATTCTGCTGCCAAATATTTTGACATAGTACCACAATCGGTACAACACGTGGCAGAAAATATACAAAAATCTGCCTTTTTCCAAAAGATTTTTGCATAAAATTAGGTTTCAATATATTTAGTCTACTGTATTTTTAATGTTACCAAATGATTAAGCGCTCCGTCAAGCATAATGATAAATATCGTAGTTATCTGTTTATACTAGATGCGAGTTAATGTCAAAAGCTATCCTGATTGTCAATACTTTTTATTGTAAAAACATTTCAGTGAATTTGGATCTCAAGTACTGCAAATAAAAATAATTTTATTTATTTCGTTGATTTTGTTCTGAAAACCGCGTTTTTTGTTCGAAAATCTCGTTTTTTGTATAAAAAATGACCAAAAATCAGTGAAAATCAGTCAGATTTTGACAAATTCGTTGGGTCAAACCTCCAGGAATGTTAACGGGAAATAACATTAGGTTTTAAATTTATCGATGAAAAACTGATTTTTTCCGGATTTTTATCGTAATTCGCTAGCAAAAATCTACACAATACGAGCAAAAGAACTGGAAAAAACCAGTATTTGATCGATAAATCAAAAACCTAATGTTAATTCCCGTTAACCTTCCTGGGGTTTTGACCCAACGAAAACTAGCAAACTCAACGAAAAACTTTACACAACGGGCAATATTGTACTTGATACCTACTGAAACATAATGGTTGGGATATAATATATCCACGTGTGTAGGTTGCATTATACTAGATAGAATATGTTAATTTTCCCAAGGATTTTGTTTAGCTATTATCACAGTCAATGGTCCATCATTATCGCTGTCATTTTCACTCGTATTTTCACTCGTATTTTCACAATGCTCTCTTAATTGTGTTATACGAAAGTTCATAATCTTTTTCTGTTCGTATCCATGAGATAATTCTAGCTTGATTTTGTCAATAGCGTTTGAGAGAGGCACAAATAACTTTACCTGATCATCAGTGACAGTTGCCAGTGACTTTAACATTCCTTGTTGGATAATTTTCATGAATTTATAATCAGCGGATAGCGTGAATCTGTTCTCGTTCTTTCGTTGTTGTAATGAGTCAAAATCACATAGAATCTTTTCAGCATTAAGATTGTCAGATACATTGATACCGTTATGTTGTAATTTTTTAATCGCAGAAACAATGACATTGATATTTTCAAAATTCATTATATAATAAGTGTATATTTAATATAAAAATAAACAAAAATATACAGCGCGGGGTGATATTCGGTCTACCATTCCATAGTTGTATCAGATAAACCTAATGAGGTTCCGAATCTTTGTTTAGACATTTACCCCCAAGAGAACCCCTAAATATCCGAAACCGAAACTTTAGAGGCTCAGAGGGCTGTCTGTACGTGTTATTTGTTTACCCCCGAAAGAATTCCTAAATATCCGTAACCGAAACTCTAGGAACTCAGAGGGTTGTTTATGCACGTGTAGGTCTTATTTTAGTGACCAATCAGATTCTGTTTATTGCCTTACAAGAATTCCTAGATATCCGTAACCGAAACTCTAGAAACTCAAAGGCTGATTGGTCTTTGTGACCTGGAATCTCATTAGGTTTATTTTTAGTTTTGCGATTGTGTTTTTTGGAATGGCCCTTGTGTGGGGTACCCCTTTAGTGAAGTCACAAGGTCACGACCTCATATCACCCCCCGCTGTATATTTTTGATGAGATGATATGATGATGATATGATGATGATGATGATAAGATGAAATGCCGTCTTCACGCCAGCACACCAACCCATAATGATCAACCAATGGGTGATTCACAAAAGTGAATCCACCACGTGTTGACGTAGTGGATTGGTGTACTCTGAAGACGGGGGGGGCTGGAGCCCCTAATAGATTATAAATCTTGGCCTAAAATCGCCTCCCGCAGACATATGTCTTTCTCGGGTTTCGAACCATGACCCTCCGGATGAGAGTTTCTACACGCTATCAATTGAGCTATCGGACCTTGTTATAAATACATACTGAAAAAGTTAGTATGTGTTTACCAATAGCCTATTTCCTAAAAACTACAGTGTTCTTAACAAAAACCACAGTTTTCTGTGTAAAATGAGATTTTATATTTCTAATTTCCAAAAAATATATATAATTCTGCATTAACACTGAGTCTATGCGTAAGCCGTAACCAAGGATATTGATTTAGTCATAGCGGATGTTCTTAAAATAACTTTACGCGGTAATCGGCCACATATACACAGCCGTTATGGAATAATCAATATGCAGCCACAGCTTCTAGATAATAGATTTCGATTGCGCACTGTACGCGGATTTTATGTAAACAAAGAATACAGTATTATAGACAAGCACTATACATCCGGATATTTTTTTTTGTTATGATAACGCATTATGATTTCACATACAGATTTATATTTAGTTCTTCATTTCTTGTGTCCAGAATGCAATTGCTTTGGTCTGTAAGTTTAAAGTGTATCCTTGATAATAACGGATTATGAACTCGCAGGTACACGGGGTTAATTGGTTCTGATACAATTAACCAACCGGGAGGGGCTAATGGGCTAAAACTGAATAATATATACCCTTGCTGGGCCTGGTTAGACTTAGAAAGATCTACCTGATAGCTACCTTCAATAACATCGCATACCAGATTGACTGCAATAACTGATGTTATGTTTACAATGCCTCGCGATATATGACGTCCGGCACCAAAAGGGTTGTTATTGTGTGTTTTAGTAGAACCGGTGGTGGGGTTAATTTTCTCCACGATTCAATTACTCCCGGATAATATTCTTCAATAAGATCGTCAAGTGATTTCTTTATTTCAGCGTTATTTAAATCTGGTATAATAAATGTTTGTAAATCTTTTTCTGTTATTTTATAATGATCAAGAAATAACTGTTTACGCTCTTGATTAGTGTAAGTGCGTTTACTAAGATCAGTTGCAGCGTTTATAATACCTCGATTGGCGATGTATAGATCAAATAAGATCATATTTAAATGTTTTATTGACTCGATTATTTGCTCCTTTATGTTATCGTTGTAATGTTGTGATAATGAAATAAGTAAATTTCTTAAATCATTAAACTTTTTATCGTATTCAGGCTTAAGAGTATCTAAAAATCCTTTAATAAATTCTTCATCAACAATATATCGATCTCGCGCCCTTGGCGTCCTGATAACATCAAATACTGGTCTATTTATCTTGGGAATTCTTTTACCGTCAAAATCGGTAAAGTAATCACTATCGTCGTTTAGATCAGATCCAAAAAATATATAATTCCATGGATTTTTTCCTCGATATTCCGGATCTTTAATGAATTTTTCTTCACTCGTTTTAAATTCATTTTTAGTTGGTTCTGAAATTCCATTATAAACAGGTGCGACTTCAGGCCATCCTAACACTGATCTGATCGAACTTTGATAAATATCTACGAGGTAATCAGGAGAATTTATTTCAATCACCGCTGATAGTGTTGGTTCGTAAGCAGTAATCGCTATTTTAGATTCTTTCCCTGTGATAGATTTAATTCTGCGTTGTAACTCATCATTAATCTGATCTATTTGATAACTGCCCGTTGAAATTCCAACAACTTGCCAATCAGGTGTTCCATCCGGTTTATTCTTATTCGCAAATACCAGTGAATTATTTGCTGGTTGTCCACCAAACGGTTTTGACCTGATATTAGGCCAGCTATGATAAACTCGAAGCTGCGCTAATGCAATTTCCTTTGCTGGAATTGCGGTCAGAAAATTAACGCTAAATTCAGGATTGGTTGAACTTAATGATATCATAGTAGTTTTTGACGGCGTTGTATTAGCTACGATCTGCTGAAGTAATTCTAACGATGACATTATTTAAAATACTCCGTATTTAATAGAGCGGAAATTCAACCCTCCACTTTATCATCCACTTTGAATGCCTCATGATAAGTTTCCATTATCGTTGCAAATTCCTCATCGGATATTTTGCCATCGCTGAGATACGCCGAAAGATAAGATGATAATCTAGAATAAGATGATGTTGCTGTGTGCAATTTCATTATGTACTCGTTTAATTTATCATTTGTACACGTAGATATTTTCTTAGCGATAATACTGAAAATACCTGCTCATGTTGTTGCCGTTGAAACTATAATTGTTACAACTGCAGGCGCTGTCATCGTTATTGTTGATAGTAATAATCCAGTTCCAGCAATAACAGCAGAAACCGAGTATACCATTATATCAATAACAACCATACGTCGCCGATATTTTTTACCTTTATCGTGTAATCGTCGATGATATTTTTTAGTTTGGTTTGACACTCACATATTTGAGCGTATCTGTGACGTTGAACGTCGATAAATGACTCTTGATTCATTATACTTATCTAGATAACTAATTGAGGAGTTTCACATACAAATTCCAAACACCACCAGTATAGTGCTCTGGTTAATTTTTTTATCAGATGCTTCCAGCAGAAATGTTTCTTCCGCATCTTTATTTATTATAACGGATACAACTCCAGAAAAAGTATCGTTTGAATAACGCCATGGAAATATAGTAAATATACTGAATTTTGCACTACTAAATACGGACAGTCTGTATACGCCAGTGACTTCTGCGGTGTGTTTGAGATTATTATCTTGCAGTGTCCATACTCCTAATCCTGATGCTACTGTGAATACTACGTTGAAGATCTGTTTGTGAGGAATTTTAATAAGATTCGTTTTTTCAATGATATTAGGAATTCCACTAACAATATCGTTGATTTTCATGTTAATGTCGGTAAGTTTTATGTCAACGATTGGTGGACTTCCAAAAAAGTCATTAATAGATCTGTTTACATTTCTACGAAAATTTAGAAATGTTTGTACATGATTAATATAATCAGCTCTAAATGTAGCAATTCCATCATTGATTGTCGTTAACGAAGTCGTTATTGGAATTTCCTTACCGTCGACATATTTCTTCGTTGTGGCGTCGAAATCTGTTTCTGGTGTTCTGAGATTATTAATACCATTATTATTCATGTCGAGAAATGCACGCATTATACCACCGCGCACTGACACGTATTTGGATTCTTGATCATCGACGTATTTTTTGTTGCTGCGTCTGTATCTGCGATTGGATCTCCAAGATACGTAATTTTTCTTCCTGACATAATAATGTCACCGGTAAATACATCACCAGTTTTCTTAACATAATCGTTAACCGACTTACCGGAATCCTGTATTTTACCATGATCAGTGAAAGTAACGACATTATTAACAACCGCGTTTGGAATTCGTATAAGTACATCTAGTAGTTGTATGTTACTCGTTTTTAATCGTCCTTGTTTGTCCTGAAAAACGACGACTTCATTTTGATCCACATTTGTGATATTTAATAAATCATCGATTTCATTTCTGAGCTGATCAAGAGTTGCATATTTAGATAAATCGACCTTCTTATCTTTGCGAGTAGATCTTCCATAAATATCTACCATTATATTTACTGATATTTGTTTAAGTGTTATGACGTAGTGTAGTGAACGCGTGCACGACTTTATGAGGTGGCGCTGTTGATTTTGATACAGCATCAAGCACAGCGAGGGTTTCACGACCGCATATTGGGGGATCAGTTAATTTTTGTGTTGGTAGCTTTGAATACCAGATTGGAATACTTTTATCGCCGGTAACGTACTCTAAAAATTCTTTTGGTGGTGCTAATCCATACGAATCAAAATAAATAATTCCACGTGGATCAATTGCATATCCGACCCAGTGCGTGCCTGGGCCAGAGTTTTTATCGAGATTAATGATACCAGTTTCTAAATCGCTAGCGATTTTAGGTAGTTGATCGCGCATAAAAACACCTCTGAAATTTTTTATATTTAGTTGCTTAGCAGCATTAAGTAAATCAAAATTGGACATGGGTGATATTAGTAAACTGTCCCGGGAAGTCTTAGACCCTTTCCGTACCACGAATACGGGGTTCCTGGCAATCTTAGACCCTTTCCGTGCCACGAATACGGGGTCCCTGGTAGTCTTAAACCGCTTCCCTTTTTTTTTTTGATTCCTTGTCCGGTTGCTTTCTTTAACGCCATTCCAGCAGCTGTTCCAACAGCACCTAATGCAGCTGCTTTTGCAACAGCTGGGGCTGCAGCGGCTATTAAAGCTGGTATAGCTGCGAGAAGTGGAAATATACCACCCGATTTAGCAACGTTTTTGATGGCGCCCGCAGAAAGATTAAGTTTTACACCTTTATTTGATTTTTTAGCTTCATTGAAGTTTCTGAACTGACGCTCGGTCAACGATAGTTTATTTGCACCGGTCATTTGTTCTCGCTTTAGCGATATTTTTATTCCACAGTTATTTTTTGATGCTGATTGTAGCTTTTTAATCTGACCAGGAGTCAGACTCATAAACGTGATGATATGACATTATTAATATTATGAACGATCTAATTACATGTTTAGAAAATATTTTACATATTTTCTACTGGAGCATCAATAACTCTCATTCGTTCACCAACACCTTCGAGTAACAATGATTTATCGCTGAGTATAACGGCGATTGCTCTATAATTTGCAATAACTCCTCGATTCACACGAGCTCGAAAATGTATATCAACTACTGATTGTCTGGTTAAATCTAAATGAAAAGTAATAAATCGGATACAGCGATGTAAAATCTAACTGAGATATTTGTAAACCAGTATCAATATTTTGATCACGTCCCATGAACGACATTAATCGATGATATGCACGTGCTACATGATTTTGATCGAAATTTAACAAAATATTCTCGGATGGTTCTTGATGTCCATTTATCCTTAATGAAACCTCAGAAACACCAAGTTTGTCAAATATCATTATACTTTGTGTCTGATTATTTACTAGTGCAACATTTTGAAACGCAATAAATATATGTCGCGGTGCAGAAACACCTTGCTGAGAAGCTATTTGCCACGTAAATAAACCATTAATTGCACTTTGGATAGTATCTGTGGTCATCGTTAACCATGATAACGTTGATTTACCGCCTTGACTCGTAAAAGATAGCAACCGATCTTCTTCAGATATTGTTGGAGTCATCACTGGCATCCACAGCGAAAGTTTGGTCAGTATAACTTTACCATGAAGTGCCCTAGTTGCAGCATCATCAGCTCCTTCAGCATGCCACATTGCATCATTATCATCGCCTTTTCGCACAAGTACAACCGTATGTTTGGCTCCAAAAATGACTTTTCTGACATTTCTGCAAAATCCAAATATGTGTGACAGTGGAATCGCACATGAAAATGTTTTTCTATTACCTTTCAACATTGATCGACGCGCTGCAAATCCTAAGTTAAAATCTTCATTCATTGATATTACTGCGGGAATTTCTGCGGTTCCTGCAGCATTTCTTACATTACCTGTAGTTACATTTCTATTATCAGGGTGGTCAGAAGTATTTTTTGAGAACATCATTGATGGACCAGCTGATCTTGAATAATCGTCGCTATATCTTGCAAAGCCAAGTATTGTTGTTGCAACGTCAACGTCTTTCTGAATTGATTCAATATTTTTTCCGTCGATCATGTACGTAGCGCTATCAAATAACGCCATAATACCATTATTAACAAAACCAGTTCTATTCTCAGCGGCGTATTCAGTATTATCTGTTTTTATAATTTCACCTTCGACTTCAATAAATGCTTCAGCGGGTAAGAAATATCTGCTTGTATCTTGAACCTGTAATTCGATTCGTCCACGCTGATCTGGCATTCGTGCGTCGTAAGAATAATACTGATAATCGCGCACAGACTCATCTTTGAGAACTGGTGCGTCCATGTCAAACGCGGGGTCAGATATACGCTTAAACATCTTTATTATTATCGTCTTCGTCTAACACGAAGACCACTTCCTGCTATCAGACTAGCGGTTATATTTTTTTCCTTTTCCGACATCGGGATATCAGCTAACTCTGCTAGTTTTTGATTAGCGGCTTGATTTATTATTTTACTAACATTTGCTGGCATCACTTCGGTGCTAGCCAATTTCACAGGTTGAGGTCGGGTCGCTTGTGGTCTGCGTATTAATCGTGATAGTCTATCTTTGATTGCTGAGAATGCTTTGCTAGCAATATTACCAACAGCGCTTATACCTTTTTCACGAACAACATCAATAGCTTTCATTCCTAGTTGCTTTGCAATCGGTATTACTTTTGGGGCTATTCTTCTAAACAGACCCTGAACAACATCACCTAGTCCATCTCCGTAGGTCGTTTTGTATACCGGTAATCGAGAGTTTATTACCCTGACCATGGTAGGTCCACGTTGAGTACCATGCACGATCATTTTGTTATTAAGTGACTTTATCACTAATTACATACTTAGTCACTATGATAATCATCGGCGATTTCGTTAATGAGAGACCGATATACATTAATATCCATGATACCGCCTGTAAATAATCGTTTGCAAATATCAGCTGCTTCATTAATGATTTCTGATGAATTATTACCAGCTCGTTTTCCTCCAATGAGGATTTCTAGTCGATCAACATCAGCAAGAACGTTATTGGGACAGGTAATAAGACCACTTCCTAGACCACTTCCAGTTGCGCCAGGAGAGGTGTCTGACGGCCAATATTCTCCTTCTTCCTCAATTTTTGTTTGGATTGGTTGTTGCTGTGTTTGTGGTTTTGGAGATAGAATTGGTATTCGTGATTTTGGTGATCCTGGATAATCACGAAGTGATTTTGGT
Source organism: Megalonaias nervosa (assembly GCA_016617855.1). NCBI lineage: Eukaryota > Metazoa > Mollusca > Bivalvia > Unionida > Unionidae > Megalonaias > Megalonaias nervosa. The sequence continues at coordinate 1,850 of JAECUM010046600.1, read as the reverse complement.
GATCCTGGATAATCACGAAGTGATTGCTCAAGTGGTTTTGGTGGTGCTTTTTGTTTTGGTGGTGATTGCAATCGTTTCATTGTTTCTTGTCGTTCTTGTTATCGTTGTTGTAGCTCTTGTTGTATTCTTTGTGATCGTTGTGGTAGTGGTGGTTTTTGTTTCTTTTGTTGTTTATCCTCTCTTCTTGATTGAATTAATTTATCAATATCCTTATCATAATCATTATATAATGGATCATCATCTCTAGCTTGTTCAACATCCATATTTATGCGATATAAATATTTTTGCCATTGTTCACTGGATTTAATATCTTTAGCGTATTCAGGTTTCATTAATTTACCTCTTCGACTAAAACTATCCACAGCAAATTTAGCTAATTGTTGTAGGTTAAGGTTATTAATTGTTTTAATAGTTTCTTCATCAAATTTATTTATCAATTCAGCAGTACTTATTGCATGACTCTTTTGTTCAGGGGCTAGTGCTTCATCACCTTCTGCTTCATCACCTTCTGCTTCAGCACCTTCAGGTTGATCTTCATCCTCAGGTATTTCCGGGACTGGCATCGCAGCAGCTATTTCGGCTGGAAGTTCACGTAAAATTTCTTTTGTTTTCTTAGTTCTTCTTGCTATTTTTTTTTTTTTTTCTGCTATTTTTCCAGTTGCTTCAGCGGTTTTCTCTAACACAGGTTGAATACCTTTAGTGGTCTCAGTGATAGGTTTAAATAATTTTTTTGTATCCTCCTCAAATTCAACTTGAGATTCTGACGCGATTGTAGTTGTTGCTTAACAGAATCACGAACAGGTAGATATTTTTTAATTGCCTTTAGTCGCTCTCGAGCTAATTTAGCTGAGTGTGGTTCTTCAATACTCATTATTGATAATATCTATAATGGCTGTTTAATTTATAGCAGCAGAGAGGGTGAACGACATACGCGTAGTGACCAGTACGTGAAAAAATCTGAAAAAATCTGGTCAATTAGAGAAGTTTTTACTGTTAAAGCAAAAACTTCTTTTTTCAGCCTTCGTAGGAACCCTTAAATTTCAAAAATAAGGTCTCTACAAAGTTGTAGGGTTCTCCCTCTCTGCTGCTATACGCGTTTTGGACAAGTAGCCGTTCCTGATACCAAGCGCTAAATATGAAAATGAGGCTATCACTGTTGGCTGATTGTTCTTTATATTGACTTGGAAGTGGAGATCAGCATTGAAAAGTCTGAATATCATGACATTATGTACATGAACTTACATTATGGATAAACAATTACGAGCATTCATAATATACTACTACTACTACTACTACTACTACTACTACTAATAATAATAATAATAATAATAATAATAATAATAATAATAATAATAATAATAATAACCCTATTCCCCGCCATGTATTTAATAAAAAACAATAAATGTGCACACAGCCAGGCGAATGAAAAATTTCTTTTAGAAATTGGTTTTACACTAAAAATAATAAATTATTCTGTAGTTTGTTATTTTAATTCAAATAAAACTTTTCTATAGTTTTGCTATTTTAATTTAAATCACATTTATCTATCGTTTATGTATTTTATTTTAAATAATGTTATTGTATAGTTTATGTTTTTCTATTTAAAATAACATTATTGTATAGTTTTGGTATTTTATTTTAAATAATATTATTGTATAGTTTATGTATTTCCATTTAAAATAACATTATTCTATAGTTTTGGTATTTTATTTTAAATAATATTATTGTATAGTTTATGTATTTCAATTTAAAATAACATTATTCTGTAGTTTTGGTATTTAATTTTTCATGGATGCAATCACTTTACAGGTACACAAAATGGTAGTTTCTTGAAACTTTAATCTCAATGA
>JAECUM010046599.1:0-12473 GCA_016617855.1 Megalonaias nervosa | reverse complement strand
TTTTTCTTTTTCTTCTGGGTACGTTTGGGTGTGGCTTTTTTCTTGGGGACAACTTTTGGAGCATTAGGATCCCATTTTAAGAGGGAACGAATGATGACACCTCCTAAAGATCCACTTCCTCCAGGTTTCAAAATGATTTGCTTTTTGGTTTGAGTGTCGATGCGAGGATCGGCTAGTTGCGTCAAGGCAACTTTGTTTCTCTCAAAAAAACGCTTGGTTTGATGTGGAATCTGAATGATGCCTTGCAGTAATTGACGTGCTGTCACCGTAAACCATCGTAAGACTTCTTTGAGACTAGCTTCTAAGACACGAGCACGTATTTGTGGATTTTTTTCGCGACTGATGCCGTACAAGGCACGAATCAATTTAATGGGAAGATGAGACTGAAGGGACGTCATGTTGACAATGTGTGAGACAGAGTCCAAGTGACCGAGGTTTTTATAGATTTTTTGGGGTGATTAAGTCGACGACGGAGACGTGTACACGATAGGTCCTCCGTCTTGGCACCAGGGGTGAAACAGATGGGTACGAAATCGCAAATAATCGGGAGTAGTGGGTTTTAAATCCACGAGTAAATAAGCGTGTGGGGTTTGAGTGGCATCGTCGTACGCATGAATCAGCCAAGGCGTTCCTAACTGTTTGGCTAAGACTTGTACTTGCGATTTATCTCTAGGGCTTTTAAACAACACCAAGTAATGAGCATTGAGACTGATGGTACGATGGGCTTTACTTTGTTGAAACAAATTTTGGGTAATGTAAATGACACTGGCATTACGATGATGCCCTTTGCGCGTAAACCAGAGTTTAATTTCTTCTTCGTCTTCTCCTAACATGTCGTCAAAAATAACCAAATGAGTTTGACTAGGGTCAGACACGATTCCGTCGTCTTCGACAGGAATGCCTTCCACAAAGACGATGGAATCGCCTTGACTTTCTCGCAGAAGGCTGTACGCCGATTGCCACTCTTTATAGCACCACACGATTCGTTGAGGAGGACGATCGATCAAATGATGTTTATGTTCGATCAAACGTTTGACAAATTCGGTTTTGCCTGAACCGCTAGGTCCAGCAATAAGCATGTTAAAGGGATGGCGAAGATACAAGGCCTCCCAACTAGTCCGATCTACGTGTTCGTCAATGACTTTGACAGTGGAGGAAGAGGGAGCAGAGACAGTAGAGGTAGCCATAGTAGTAGTAGTGTAATAAAATGTCACTTGTGACACGAAGACAGACAAGACAAGAGTTTTTATACTTTTTCAGGACACGTTTATTGTCATCTTTATTAGTGAACAACACGAAAGACAAAAATACATAAAAGCCATATGGTTAAGTACAGGAATAAAAACACAACAAAACGACCATAGTGGAATATAAACAAGTCTCTGTACAACATTTTTTGTGATCAAGAGGTGAAATCGTAGGAGTAGTGTGTAATGTTCTGAGAGTCTGTACATTCCTTGGTTCAGTCACACAAGGGTCCTCCCGAAATGGTCTTTCAGGAATGTCAATGACAGTCCTGTCTTGAAGAGAGTGGTTTTCCTCGGTGACAGACTGTTCTTCTGGTATTGACACTAACACAGGTTTAAAAGTGACTTTTTTCACGGTACGTTTTAATGTTTTAGGATGACAAATCTTGGGCATAGTGTGCCACTTCTTTAGCCCAAGCCTCAAACCCCCAACTTTTCCAGTCACGTACATCTGTCCAGTGAGGGTGTAAGTCACAAGCTACACACACGTCGTCGTACACATCTTCAGTACCTAAAAGTTGACGAATCTTGTTTTCCCGTAGAGGTTGAGAAGTATCCAAATGAAAGCGCAAAGCTTTGAGCAGAATGAGTCTCTCGTGGACATTTAAAGGATCACTTTCATGTTTTGTTTTGGAGTAATAGGTACTGTTCGTAAAGAGTCCACAAAGAATCAGCTGGTAAACGAAATCCCAGAAAGCAAGTCACTAAGACACACACTACACGTCGACCCCAATTCAATGGAGACAGTTCTCGTAATAGGTGTTGGTAATCCTCCACCGTTTGAATACTGTCATTGATTTCCTTCCACGGAATCTGTTGTATCACGAATGATAAAGGTCGTGGCATGGTAGAACGTTTTTATACCCTCTTTTTTCGGCAGCTATAAGTGTACTTTTTGCACAGAAGTGGTCGTATTCCGTCGACGTATCTAAAATATTTAGTCACTAACTTGTACATCACACGTCGTTCAGAAGTTTCCTCTTTATCTAAGCTTACATTGTGTACAAGATTTTGGTAACCCTCTAACTCTTCTTCTGGAATTCGATGCAGTAAGTGTACCTGGTAGTAAAAATAATCACTATCAACAACACAATCCTTCTTGCTCACGAGTAGTTGATCAATGTCTGGCCCCTGGAACACTTTCATCAGAATCAATCCTCTTATAGCATTTAGGTACCAGTGGTTCCAACATCGGTGACGTAACGGATGCAATGATTCTTTTCGTTTCACTTGTATTTTGACGAACTCACGGTAAATGCGTTCTCTCAATTCCACAGGCAAAGCACGAATGTTCTCTTGTAAAGTATCCATAACCATGTCAGTCAAACACTTCTCCTAGAGCGAAAGTAATGAACGTAGTGGGTAATTTCTGACCACTGCCATTCCAGGAAACGGTCAAGAATGTCAATAAAATCTTCAAATGTAAATGGCCTAAAGCGAAATAGTAGAACGAACGCACACTTGATCCAGACAAATCGGACTTGTTTGTTGACTTTGGTCAATTTCCTCTTATGAATTTCTCGACACAAATGTTCTACAGTCACTAATTGAGATTTGGCTCTGGCAAGTCCCTGCCATATGTCCTTGTAGATCTTCTCTTGCAATTCGTTTGGTAATCTTTGAAGATTATTTTTTACATCGGGTTTAAATACTTGTCTAGGGATTGTCCAACGTTGACTCCTAACTCCGTAGCTAGCTTTTTACACAACATGGTAGGGTCACTTCAATGACGAGGTCCCACTAAAGGCAGGTAGTGACACTCTGGAGACCATCGAGCATGTTCCAGGTAAGCGCAATCTTTCTTCTCCCACTGGTGAAGTGAGACACCGCAACTGAAGCACTTGACTTTATCTCCTTCGCCCAAGTAGATAAATCCAGCTCTGGCTAATTCTTCGGGGGTAGGTCCTCCTAGATATTTTGGCCATTTTCCTTGGAAGGTTTGCAATCGACTTTCAAAATCACAGTATTCTGGCAAACGCACAGGGAACGAATATTCGTCTTTCACAGGTTCATTTCGATGAGGGTACGGTGAAATCCTTAGGAGTTTGCTCAGTTTTACATGACATCCGTAGGGTGGTAGTCGCTTGGTTTCCTGTGGAGGTGGCCATCCACCATGAAAACCAGTAAAGTGAAAAGGTGTGCGATAACGAGTGGCATCGCTTTCACATCCGTCAGGTTTGACACGTACAGCATCACTTTCCATGGTAGGCATGGTAGTAGAAGTAGTAGTTATAGCAAAGTTCCCATGATGATGTGGTACTGAATCACTAAGGTCATAGCGTACGGCATCCCTACCATCGCAAGGCACAGCATCGTACTTGAGTTTACTCTTACTGGATACTTGCTGTGTGAATGGATTCATCTTTCTCGCTTAGCAATGGTAGTCACAATGAACTATCGACCTTGAACGTTGTCCCTTTTATATGCTGACCAATATCGGCATGACCGTACGGTAAAGTGAAGTGATTGGGAAGCCGAACTCGCTTCTGGTACACGATTTGATAAACTTTTTCCAAGGGTCGACTGACGATTTGGTGTGTGGGTAAACGTACAATCTTGTGCGGTTCGTGGGTGGTCACTTTAAAGTTTCGATCCTGTCCAGACTGCAAGGCTTCTTTCAATATGCTAAAGTTCACCACTCGACTGGTGCGATAATTAAGAGTCAATCCTTTCACTTTACACTCCGTGTGCACATCTCCTTGATTGTTCCGGTATTCGTAGCCGTAATTTTTGGGACCGCCACTTGCAAAACTTAGAATCTTGTGGTCGGGATGCTCGTCCGTCCAGGCTCCTAAACGGTCTCCTTCGATGACAGGGTGAGGTTGACCCAGGCGATCAATGTAGATGCAACTGTCCGTGTCAAAATACAGCACACGATCTCCTAATAGTTCTAAAGCTTCGTACAGTTTTAAGCGAGCATGGGCTGTCACGTAGGCCGCAATGATGACATTTCCAAATTCGTCGGCTTCTACAAAGTCCAGTTCTCTTCGTAATTGATTAAGAGCAAGTCCTCACGAACGACGTCCACGTGTTTCATGTATTTGGTTTTGTCGTGAATCATCTGCAAGTATCGGAAAGGTTCTGTCAAATACTCCGTCTTGGGTAAACACGGTCGTTGTGCCATTTTGCCCCACAAACAATTCAACATCACTTTGGCAAACGATCGCCTTCCTTCGTTTTTCTCGATGTGGTCTAAAGTGATGCCTTCCTGCTTCCAGTATTTCTCTTTGAACTTTGTTTGGTCGTCGGGAGTGTGACACCAGGAAGGATATCCGCTAGCTTCTTGTTTCAGTTTCAAAAAGGCATTCACGTAGTCTGCAAAAATGCCTTTTTGAGAATCGTCGCCCTTGTGGTATTTTTCTGTCTTGGGAAAGTGGTAAATTTCGTACACTTCTAACAGTTGGTATCCCAAGTCCAGAGCTTTAAACAATTCCACGCTGACCCACGTTCCCGTCAAGGCTCGTTCTTCCTGAGTGTGCTGACAAGGGTGGTCTTGGTTGCACGTTTCAGCACAAGTACGACACAAGGAAACATCAGTTTTCCTTGGCAATGATGTGGTAAAACGGGATGGTACAAGTTCGTGGGAGGCAAGACTTTACACTTGATCAATCCTTCGTATTGTCGAATATTGTCCACGTCAATGTGTTCCGTCAGCAATTGTGGGTGCCCTGCGGGAAAGTGGCAATATTTGCACACGTACGGATACAGAGAACACACGTCCAAGTATTTGATTTCTTCTCCTTTCTCCTCGTCGACTTGGTACAGCAAACAGGTGGCATTCGTCCGTCCTCCGTACAAACTGTCCCGCGGGTTCAGAGGGTCCACCAGCTTGTAACTTTCCACGATGCGCTTAAACTCTGGATCGGTTTTCAATCGCTGATCGTACTCGTGTTCCCACATTTCCACTACTTGGTATCCTTGCTCTTCTAACTTCAAGCGTCGCTGACAAGTAGCCTGGTACAAGTCTTCCATGGTCCGTTGTAAAAACTGGTTTTTAGTGTCACGTTGAGGGTAACAGATGGGACATCCGTGAAATAAGCACCCGTTAAACTCGTACACAATCTTGGGGTTTTCTAAGTCCCAGCCATCTACTGAATACCTTCCGATGGTCTTTTCGCCTCCTCCGTTGCGAGCGTGTTGGATCCATTTGTCTTCCTTGTCACACAAGTAATGTAACCAGCGTAGGGCTTTGACCGAGTATTGACGCTTGACAAAATTAGTCGTTTGAGGACTGATGACAGCTAGGGTGTTTTCGGGCATGAATCGTTGACGATACACTAAGGAACACGCTTTGGCAATGGTACAAGCTTCTTTTAAAGGATCGATCCCTCCGTGTTCCATGAACAGTTCTCGAAATTTTCCACAGCAGCGACGTAAAATGTCTACGTCGGAACGACAATATTTTAACATTTCTTCTGGAAAGTCAAAAGGGTCCGAAGCGTGAGTGTGGTACCATGCGTAGAAAGCTTCTCGTTGTTCGGTACGCATGTTGTCGGGGTCGTAGTAGTGAGCCTCAGGCAAATGGGGTAGAACGGCGTGTTGATTGGCTTCGGTATTGAAAAGTGTGGAAAATAGCCTTTGGCCATTTCTGTCATGCCAAACGTTTTAGGCATGCGGCTCAAAGGCATAGCCAAGTAACTCATTGAATCTTTAAACTGTACTTGTCCCACTTGCATGGAAATGATTTTGGCTCCGCTCAAAGTTACTTTCGGACGTTCGGTACTTTGTTCCGTATAGTATCTCAACAGAAATTGTCCATCGTATCCCGAGAAATTGTGAGCCATCACCGTGGCATGGCAATGACAATCTCCGTAACGTTCGATATCTTCTTGGCTCCACGTCTCGTCGATAGGGTTTAAGATCCATTGGGCAAAATCGGCCAGTGTGTTCGATCCCCTAAAGATTTTTTCACGTCCTCCAGGAATCTTGCTGCAGTAAGGGCAATGAGTCAAGATAGGCTCTTGGATGCACTTCTCGCACGCTCGGTGAGCCACGCAGAAATTAGGAATGTGAATGCCAGTCTCTTGCATGCATTCGAAATCGAAAAAGATGAAATTCCCTTTCTTCTTCTGGTCATTCTCTTCTTCTTCTCCATGTTTGGAATGGTATTTTTGAATGTAGCATTGGTGTTCCAAGTCCACGGTTTGGCGACAAATGTGACATCGCTTCTTTCCTGAACAGACGTGCGCCTTGGCATTGTTGGTACGCATGCCTTGTCCACAAGTAGGGCACAATCTCAAGAGCTGACAAGCACATTTCTGCTGTGAACCTTGCGTCTTTAGGTGTTGTTGGTAACAGGCAGGACTGACAAACGTCCGCTGACAAGCAGAGCAATGCACTCGTTCTTGTCCTTCGTCCAGACAGGGTGTAGAAGCTAAACATCCTGAGCATTTCGATCCACAATGCTTGTGTTGTTCTCGATTGTTATAGCCATAGTCACATTTCTCACAGTAATAACTGTATGACAGGAATGCAGTGATACTGGTAATGGCATCAAAATGTTCATCGTGATGATAGACGTGAATGTATTTTCCGTCTTTAAAATCTTGACCTCTAAACAACAGAGGTCCGCGCACTTCTTGAGGGTGAACTTTCAAGGTGTAACGTGGAGCCAAGACGTCTTGCAACTTTTGCATTTCAGGAATGCCGCAGGGTGTGTCTTTAGCTAACCCCGCTTGCTGTAACAGGAGTTCTGCTTCACTTTGTTGTTTGGCTCGGTCCGATCGTTGAATAGTTTTCCAGGCTCTTTTCCATTCTACCGTATCGTTCTTGTCAGCATACGTTTGTCCCACCACGATGGCACGGGCTAAGCACATCTTGTCTTTTGGATTGTTAATTTGGACGAGACTACGCTTGAGGTTACGCAAGTTGTCTACCAACATCAACTTTTTTTTACCTGTCCCTTGGGGAAGAGACACGTGGGTCATGTACAGTGTCGCTTTTCCGTCCGTGATGTGAAATTTGTCGTTAGATTGTTGTACGTGTTGAATCTTGTCCATGATTTTGGAAGGTGGCAATTCTGATGGACTGCTAAACTCGATCCAAACGGGAGACTTCAAATTGTCGTGATGAATAGAAAGTCTCAAGCGATCGTCTTCTTTGGCTCGACATTGCCGTTTTAGTGTGGTTAACAAAGAATCCCACACATCGGTGATGAACCCTTCTGCTTTCTCCAAGGGTACGCCAGACTTGAAATCTTTAAATTTCACTGCGTACGTGTAGGCCGTGGTTCTAAATTTTCTGGAAGAGCGTTTGTCCGTCTCCCGAATATGGTAGTACTTTTCAGGGTTTACGGATGGTAATGGACTTTGATTTGGTGTAGACTCTTTAGGCTTCGATTCTGGTTCACTCATCTCATCTTCAAAATCGCTGGCATGAATTTGTGCCAAGACTTCAGCTACTGTGCGAGGCGATAAATCACGTTTCTGCCTCTTACTTTCTTCTTCTTCTTTCTTTTCGAAATGATGCGATCGTTTCATCTTGACGGCAAAAAGTCAAATGACTACCTGTGAAACACCATGAATCCCTATATATCTATGTCAGACCAGGGCATATATAAAGGGCTAGTGACTCCCCTCTCAGTATTCATTTCGCTCTCAAGCCGACCAGCACAATGGAAGAACCCACACAGATCGAACTTCTGATTAGAGCATTGCGAGGTGTGATAAGAAAGTTTTCTTCAGACAAGCCGATGGACTACTCTCCTTCCTTTCGAGATAAAAGTCAAGATACTTGCTATATCTGTCAAAAGAAAGGGCATTGGGCTACAGAATGTCCAGACCGTCAAAGAAGCAAGGCCAGTGTCAAAAAGAAACAAAAGTCAAGATACCTGTTATCATTGTCAAGAGAAAGGACATTGGTCTTCAGAGTGCCCTAAGAAACAACAGGAGCAGGAGAAGGAGGAAGAAGAAACAGAGGTGACCTCGACAAAAGAAGAACCCCGACACGTTCAGAAAGAGAAGACAGAAAAGAAAAGAAGACGAGAAAAATGTGAGGAAGAAGAAGAGGAAGAAGAGGAAAAAAGTGTAAAAGTGAAGAAATTGAAAAAACAGAGAGAGTGAAAGAAAAAAGAGAGAGAAGAAATTTATGAACTTTTTTAAAAGTGTTGTGTTGTGTTATGTTGTGATATTGAATTGTAAAAAATTGTAACAGAATAGACCAAACTGAAAAAACGTAAGTGTCTCTTGGTTTTCATTATTTAGAAATAATAAGGACCTACACTCATACACTCACAACACGTACATCATAGGGTTAAAGAAGGGATTTTGAGTTTTAATTGATTTTGGCAAAATGAATAGTCACTCTTTTCGAGAGTATTGGGTAGCTCTGAAAAGGACTGTTGAGTGTTTGTTTTTTTCCTTAGAACAAACTCAGGAACGAGAATCAATTCGCTTTAACTGTCTTAAGCCTTTGCCACGGCCAAGGCCTACTTGTGGACTCGCTCCTGTCAATGATCTAGTAGATATCACTAGGGGTGGTATCTCTGGTGTAGTCACAGGGTTAGGTTGTTTGGCTCGGGAAGGTCTTTTTCTCTTGGGTCGTAATAAAGAAGTCTGATACATTTGTTTCAGACTTCTTAACTCGGCCAAAATGTCCAAGAGTACCGTGACCGTTTGACTTTCGCTGTTCTCCTTCTCTCCTAGACTTTGTTTCTTCTCTACTGCTTCTTCTTCTTCCTGTTGTTTCCTTCTTGCCACTTCTTCTTCTTCTCGCTGTTTCTGTTCAAGAAGAAATACTTGCTCTGCTTCTTTCTGCTGCTGTAAAAATTTCTCCAATTCTTCTCTCTGTCTTTGTTTAAAATCGTCGACACGCGGTAATGAAGGAGAAAGTGGCGAAGGTACTGGTACCGGAACAAATTCTTGGGAAGAAGATAAAAAATCCACTAAATCCCAGTTGAAATCAACCTCTTCGGGAAGTAGCACTGTGTTCACTTTGGTAGCTGCTGCTGTACCATTACTTCTCGTCTCCACAGCCGGTGCACCCCAATTCATTGTCTTCTTAGGTTCCGTCATGTTTCACAAAACACTACCGCATCGATTCACTGCGCACAGACGCTAGTGTGCCTATATAGGAAATGTGACGTCACAGGTAGCTCTCTTCGGATTGGAAGACAGACTCCGCGAAGTGACTGAATTTTGTAACGCGTGTTGGGATTGGTGAACCCTTTCAATCCGTTTCGATCCGGTCTTCCACTATAAATCAACGCGGTTCACTTCATTCCCTTCACCTGTTCTCGCCACAGAGAAGATGTTGATCGACGTAGAATCCTCTACTTTGGTATCCTCAATGCTGTTCCGTACAGACTTACCCATGTATGTGAAAACAAAATGGACTGTCATCCGGATCACCGGGGCCACTCTTTGGAAAAGAAGATGTTATGTGGAAAGACAAGGCTGTCTTAAGCGGACTCTTATCTACGGACCAGAAGTGAGACACAGTTTAAGACAAACTTTGAGAAATTTGAGGAAGATAAGAAGACCTATGCGATGTCCTGTATGTTAACAGAATGGTGTTAACATCACATAACAAACAACGGCCCTTTTCAGGGCCACTTCCAATGCCTCGAAAAGATCTTAATTTTCATTTGGTCTCCACCCTAAACGAATACATATAAAACCCTTCCTCTACTACAAAAAAACACGAACGCTCTTGATTCGTGTTTGTCTATAGCCCTCTCTCAGGTAGCCTGACGTCACAGTACTTCTCTTTTTGCTACATTGTTACCAGTGTGACGTCATGCCACCTGTCGCTTATCGCTCTACAAACCCACAGTCTCCTAGTCGCCGCTCTAAAAAATTTCCATTGTCGCTATACAGGCCCAGGGTGTTCTAGTCCCTCTACTCAATTTTCCATTGTCGCTATACAGGCCCAGGGTGAGATTTTATTTCTTGTCGCTATACTGGCCCAGGGGGGGTCTGTAATGCTAATTCCCATTGTCGCTACAGTACCCCACTATACTACTAATGTCGACCAACGTGAATTCTGGAAACAAGTTAAACAAAGTACTACGACAACTTCCAATAAGCTACCAATCTGCATTGATGGGAAAGTAGTAATAGGGGTTACCGTAGCGTCAATGGGAATTAGCATTACGGCCCCCCCCCCCCGGGTCTGTATAGCGTCAAGAAATAAAAGCACACCCTGGGCCTGTATAGCGTCAATGGAAATTGGGTAGAGTGGCGACTAGTATACTGTGGGTTTGTATAGCGATAAGCGACAGGTGGCATGACGTCACACTGGTAACAATGTAGCAAAAAGAGAAGTACTGTGACGTCAGGCTACCTGAGAGAGGGCTATAGACAAACACGAATCAAGAGCGTTCGTGTGTTTTAGTAGAGGAAGGGTTTTATATATATATTCGTTTAGGGTGGAGACCAAATGAAAATTAAGATCTTTTTGAGGCATTGGAAGTGGCCCTGAAAAGGGCCTTTGGGTTCTTCTTCTTCTTTTATCTTCTCCAGTTCTTCCACCAGTTCCTGACTTTCCCAATAATTCCTTTCTTCTTTCTCTTTTCTTCTTCGGGCATCCAGTCAGGATGTCCAAGAGCTCTGAATTTTTGTTGGATTTTCATCCAGTTCTGATTTAGTTTCTCAAACTCTTCTTTCTTTTTTTGGTTTTCTTTGTCCTTTCTTTCTTTCTTCCACGTTTCCTTGATCTTTTCCACTTCTTCTTTCAGTACTTTTCTCATTAGGTCTTCCGCTTTCTTGATATTGTCTAAGCCCTTTTTGACAAAAGGCCATTCTGTTAAAGAGAAGATACCTTCCAAAAAAGATTCCAATTCAACGACAATATCCAAAATCTCCTTCAAGGTTCCTACTCTCACATATTTCGGATAGTTGAAACCTCTCAACTTATTTGCTTCTTCCATTATTATCATTTGCAAATGATAACTTGCTGCTTTGAGTCTCGCCATAAAGTCTAGGCTAACTTGAAACCTCCACTCCTTTTGAAGTTTTTCCACTACATAGACTCCATCTACCATCCACCACCAACTATCTCTTAACTTGTTGATTAAATCCATTTTTCTGTTCCTTTTTATTCTGTGTAGAATGGCGCTAATAACCAGTAAACGGATTATAGTCGCGTATTGCTAGGTGGCTTCTGCGACTGCTTGCGATCCTAGGCTGAACCGCTGTCCCTTTAAGAGGGCACTTGGCCCCCGGTCTGGGCCTTTTGACCTTTTAGTACCAGTCCGGACGCACTCCATCACCCCCAACTGACAGACCCAGCAACCAAGTCTCCCGCCGTGCCCCAGCCTCGCCCCTCCACAACCACCCCAGAAACAGCTCCCCCCCATATAAGACCCCTACCACAACTAACCGAGGCAAACCCCATGACAGGCAACAACCAAACCCCAAACCCCACCCCAGAGAGCGGTGATTCAAGTCCCATACGGACCAAACCAAAAGAGAAAGCCACCAGAAAAAGAGCAGCCAACGGCCCCCAGGCGAAGACTCCAGAGCCAATTCCAGTCCATGTCTCAGCTTCCTTCCTTGATGTTGATGGTCCTCTCCGAAGGCCCCAAGTCACCCAAAAAAGCCTTGTTACCCCTAAATCAGTTTAATCAAATTGAATCCAGTTGTTACTATGGATATCCCTATACCAGAAGTGTGTGAGCCACCTATGCAATTGATCCAATATTTGGGAGTTATGAATTTTGAATAAATATTAAGTTGGAATTTTGTGTACTGAGCGTACTTTGAAAATCGAAAATGTACCAATCTGCTGGATGTATGCCATCCTATGTAACATTAGCACCGCTTAGTAATTATAGTTGTATTGTTTTGAGCGCACGGCCAAAGGATCATGGTAGGTTGTGTTTTGATCTTCTAATGTAAAATGAAGACCTTGGTTATTCCCTCTCTGTCCTAAAGAGGGTTTTAATGCTTGTCCGGAGTTTTGGGACAGCAGGTGGGGTGTGTCCTGGACTGTCCCTTACCATATTTCGATCAACACCCATATGCCAGGGTCATGGTGGAAAATCTTAGCTCAGCACTGGCTTGCCAAGTTCAGGATTCCACCCAGGTATTGCTAGCATATTTTCCTAGCACCTGTTTGATGTTCCCAGCGTAGGTGCTTGTGTGCATGTGGGGAGGGGGATTGTGAGGCAGCAGGTAGAGCTTCCTGGACTGCCCCTTGCTTTGATGCGTACAGAGGGAGGGGGTTTGTGGGGCAGCAGGTAGAGCTGCCTGGACTGCCCCTTGCTTTGATGCTTGACTTAAAAAA
>JAECUM010046598.1:0-22833 GCA_016617855.1 Megalonaias nervosa | reverse complement strand
GCTAGTTTTCTAGAAAAAAACTGCTATGAAAGGTAAAATAATGCTAGGGGCTGGTAATTAATTATATGATTATTATAATGGAGTCCATTTATTATAGCCCAAAAGGATATTGGAAGGGCAGAGCTGCGATCAGTAAACTCTCTACAGCGGCAAAAGTCTCACGTGCTGTTGCTGCAGCGTGGTTATCACGACAAACAATATGGCAAATATATCTACACCACCTAAAAGAATTCAACACGCGTATTTTGATGTCAGGGTTCCCAATGAAGTTTATCAAGCAGATATTTTGCTTTTACCACATGATACCATTAAAACACGTGGAAGTCAATCACGCGTTAATTGTCGTTCATGTTGCAAGCAGATATAAAGAAGTGGAACCATTACCAACAAAAACAACATCTGAAGTTGCCTCTGCGTTTAAACTAATTTATCAGCAAGGACCATTACGATGGCCACACTTATTACAGGTTGATCCTGGCAAAGAATTTCTCGGTGGAGTATCATCGCTGATGAAACAACATAGCGTCAAAATCAGACGAGGACACACTACAGTTCATCGTGATCAGGCAATAGTTGAAAGATTTAATCGGACACTCGCTGAGCGGTTATTTGGATACCAGTATGCAAAGGAAGTAATTCAGAGCGACATGAGATCTCGCGAATGGGCTGCAAGATTACCGAATGTGATAGCTGCGTTAAATAATGAGATTATGCGTTAAATTTCTATGAAACCGATTGATGCGATTACGGAAAAATATATAATACCTCGGAACAAAACCACACAATCTCAACAAGTATTAGGCAATGTGACTATAAAATATCTATATGAACCTGGTGAACTCGAAGGAGGTAAAAAAAAGAGCAATTGATCCTATCTGGAGTGTGAACACATAAAGTTTTAGCTCGGTTAGATCCACGGGTAGACCCGTAATCTACAGACTGGATTCAACTGCTGCTCAGCGTGGATTTGTTACAAATAATTCCTGAAGACACACAATTACCACCGCATTCACTTCTGTAAATTGGAACCCCAACGTCGATTGCATTCAAGACGTCAATATGACATTGCCACGTGTATGACTAAGATCACTATTAATTCTATCTACGGTAAATTGTTTTGGATTATTACTCGAATACTTCCACAACATTTGACAATTACAAATTGCACAACGATTATTCTGTTGTTGTTTGAGCGTCATAATAAATTCAACATCGATATCAAAATCACGATTACTTTTGTATCGCATCGTTTATAACTGGATAATTTTTTTCCTTATTACTTCAACATTAACAGTTTGATTATTATTTTCTATGGAGTCTATGACAACTCTACGTAATTGAGATATTCATTTGACTCTAGATACTGCGAGAAAAGCTAAATTAAATTTGACCACTCTATTCTGTCATCGATAATCCAGATATTTGTATCAGTAATAGTTAGTCCTTGTGACGAGTGAATCGTTCTGGCATATCCCAATTTCCACGGTGTGTTATTCATAGTCAACGCGCTTTCAACAACATCAACATCAACTAAAACAATATCATTTAACACAAGATTCTGTTTTTCATTTGATCCTGGCATTTCAATATCAACATTCTGTAGTTGAGTGTCTGCTGGGCGATAACACAATGGCACAAGTAGATTTGAGAATTTTTCTTTGTGTAACATAAATAATTTCTCCTGTAATTCATCACGAATTATTTTTCTACTAGCAACTATTAAATCATTTGGTGTCTACAGATTCCAGAAATCATCGATGAGAGTTTCTGGAATTATTTCACGCGCTATTCCACATTGTATTCTATCTGGTTGTAGTCTGATTAATCTTTTAAATTCTTTCAGAGGTTCATCAATAGCTCTATAATCATCATTTTTTTCTTTCATAATAATCCACAAATGATTTTAACCACTCATGTGGAGAATGACCGACGAAAGTTGGTGGATGACCATGATCGCCGCACATAATTACCGCAGTATTTTTCGTTAATAACCAATTAAGAAATATTCTTAGTGTTTCTAACAACACCGTACAAATCTCATCCCAGATGATGATTTTGGGAATATATTTCTCACCCATTCGCTCAGGTGGCCATGTATCTCCACATCATCTGAAGAAACTATGATATATACATGATTTTATTCCTCGTTCTTTTATTTCTCTTGCTAGTCTGTGTGTAGGTATCAACACAATTATATCTGAACTCTGATGAAATACTTCAATGGCACGTGTTGTTTAAAAAGAACCTCCAGGTCCATTGAGATAAATGGTTTTATGTCTAACCACAGGATCAAATACAGATGGTGCTGTAGATACTGGTATTTGATTGTCATTAGCGTAGTATATTTGTTTGATATCAACGTCTGCTGATTCAGATAAATCGGGTATACTTTCGTGTTTTATTTTCCATGATCCCCATTCATTACTACCAAGTAACGGTTTTACCAAATCCATGTACGCGCTATTTATATAAAATGAATCCGTAGCAACTCTGACAGCGTAATCAGGAAATCTATTTATCATCGATAATAAATTTGTAGAAACGTAAGCGAGCATATATGATCTTAAATGGGTCAATTGCGGTGACTCACCATCGATATAACTCACGACTGTACCTAATTTAATTCCGTCTGATGAATAATCATTGGTTCTACTTATGAATGTTCCTTTGTTCGTTGTGTCAGTAATTATAAAATCTAATTCAGCATCATCCATGATTAATCTTGCACAGTGTCGTTTACGATCATATGAATCACCTTGAGTAAATTTACCAATTATTTTTCTGCCGAGATCTTTTGCAACTATATTTTCATAATCAATTTTATCCAAATCTTCATCTGGACCTGTCGGTGAATACTTCTTTTGTTGTGGCAAACAAACTTGTTTCTGCTGATGATATGATAAAATAGCTTTACTTACGCTCAACGACACTCAGATTCCAGTATCAAGCATGTATCGTAATAACACTATTGGAACCCAATATTATGCTGAGAAATATCTCCCGAACCACGCATAAACGATCGGATGAAGATTATTACGAAACTTAAATGATTTTAAACAAGCAAATCCAGTTAAATCAAAACCAGGTAATGATCCATTTATCGCAACTCTCGTCATTTCATGTGTCGGATGTCCGAATCTTTTGAAATATTCAGAACAGTCTCCGTATCCAAGAAAACTCCCAGGATAACACGCAACCATATCAACCGATATAACTTTACGATGATCGTATTTGGTATTCCATAATCCGCCATGTCCATATTCGACACAACTATGCTGAATATCTTCAAGGAATCCTGATCGTGTTGGCTTCCATGAATTTTTCTCCTGAGCGAAGTGATCAGCAACTGATGGAACTGTAAACCAATTATTCAATAATCGTTCAACTTCAACATCATCAGAATTATATTTCAATGCAGGATTCATTTCTTCATGGAGAGATTCTTTACAGTGAATCTCTCCATTAGGTTTTACAAATTGATCATAATTCACGGATTTTGAACTCTGAAATAACAAAACAGATACAGGATCATTCTTACTGATATTTCTGATAGCATTGAATATATAATCGTCATAAAATTTAACTATTCTATCTCGTGGAAATATTGTTAGAGCATTAGTCCATGCATGTGCATTATGATCAATGATTGTTATTGGAGCTCCTCTTGATGTGCATTTTGACGCATATAAAATCTCTCCGGTTAGTGTCATTACTGATATTGGAAATTTTAATTTTGTTTTCTAGTTCAGCGACGTCTTTGATACATGCTCCGGTATTCTTAACTGTTTCTGCCCATGTATTTATTTTTTTACGTCGTATATCTGTTAAGCCATTTCCACGTACTGCCTTTTTGACGTGTTCCATGACTCGCTAAGCTACACAATTTAATCGTGATGTAGTCACGGATAATTTCATCGGTTTAAGATTTTCAACGCTGGGTTTATCATTTAATGGATATATCGTATAAACAACTGCGGTTACAGGATAATCTCGTTCATAATACGGTTTATCAATGCCAGTTATTATACCTGTCTTGGATTTTTTATCCAATATAACAGTTTGTCCTGATTGTGTTACTCTGACAGGTTCGCGTTTATCACGGATAATCCTAATATCATCATCCGTCTGCACAATAAATTTGATCAGAATAATATATCGCTGATTATCAAGGTAATTGATAATACTTCTTCCTCGTTCGTCATTTATTTTTGTATCGACGGTATCTCTGATTCTGAATGTTGACCAAGTATGAGTAGCACCATCATTTCGAAATTCCTTCTTAACTTCACGAATACGATCGGTTATATCATCATTCATCAAAGCTAGGTCTTGCATTGATTATTTAGATTTGGATTTTGGTAATTTATCAAGACCAAATTTTGCTCTAGAGGGTTCAATTACAGATAATCTCTTAAATTCCTACATATAATAATTAAGACAGGATGTATTTAATTAAATTTTTATTCATAATATAATGATATAAACAAATAACAAAAGCAACTGGTTAATGATCGGGTTTTCATTTCGATGCAATAAACCATATGTAAAAGAATTCTGCGGATACCACATGCAGAGGTTTCGTAGAAGAAGCGCATGACCAAAACCTTGCGTTCCATGTGGTGTTGGAGTCAGAGGAAAAACTCACTTATGTGGTGGTAGAAAATATAGAGAGATGAAGCGGTATTACAATGAGAAAATTGGACCATCGGCATCTCCGTTTAAAACCATAGAGGATTATTTGGTCATATTTCAGAAAATCATTTAGAAGAATGATATTGTATATAAATGGAGCAAAATGAGTTTGTGAAACATCCCATCATTAATAATTACGAGGCATCTCGTAGTAGTATTATAGCACACTGTCAACGACAAAAAACAGTTGGTACTGACAATGGTATTGGTTACCTCAGTTTTCGTGTCAGAAAAGATAAAACATAATACTCTCATTGATTCATCTACGAGTGTTTTAATGGTCCGATCAAAGAAGGATTTGTAATCGATCACATCAATTCAGACATGAAATATAATTCTTTAAATAATTTGCGTGTTGTTATACAAAGTCAGAATTGTAAATCAGGAAGAACCGGTTATAATGATAAATATCCAAGATCAGTTATATCCACAAACACAGAAACAGGTGAAGAAATAATCTTCCCATCGATGATGAATTCGGCTGGGAAATACTTTGATATTGTCATGCCTTTAGTAAATTTTGTTGCAAATAATTTAAGAACATCGGCATTTCCGAAAAAATTCAATCAGAAGATCAAATTTAGATACGCTGATAATTAATTAAAAATACACAATTAATAATAATGAACACAAATTGTATTATTTATGATCTTGATAAAATCAGTATTGCTGATAAATTACCTCCGTGGACTAAAGTCAAAATTACTGAACGAGATGATATTACTTATATAGAATTAATTGACAAAATTTGCGCAGGAAAAGGGTTCTTACATCTATTATGTTCCGTCATGCCTATTTCACGTGATGAAAGTGCACGCCGGCGATTACAAGAAAAATTCAGAGCGAGAATATACAAGAAAGAATAATCCATGGATTATAAATTAATTTTTTTATTCTTGTCTTCCGAAATTGTCAGAAATATATTTATACAGAAAAATCATGAATTCACTGAGATTTTTTTTTTATTTAGTCGTGTAATTACCCTATAAAATTATTAAATTAATTCAGAAAAATGATTTCAGAAAAATAAATTTATTTTAATAAATGACTTTTTATATAATGAATCACGAAAATATTAACACTGTTATTGATGCAATTGAGCAATAACTACAACATGATGGTAAAAAACTCTTTGATGAACTTGATCCTCAAAAAATCATGTGTGATTTTGAATTATTGCAAGAACGAAAAACTGAAAACAAATATGCACTACCATCAGATTATAGATTTGTGAAATTAATTTATCGATCAATGATAGAATCTTTAGCAAAGGTTGATGATACGCAAGTTAAGGAATTTATTTCACTCGCAAATGCTATTGAAAAAATAAGACTAGAATTATCTCGCGAAAATGAAACGAGAAGACTAGTGAATAGTCGCGTAATACTACTGCGAAAGATTATGTCAATGACAGAATATGAAAAGGTTGTTACCAGTGAAAGCAACAGTGACAGTGAAGATAATACTGAATTAGTGACTATGACAATGGCTAAGCAGAATCCCTGGGAGAACTAAAAGAAGTATTTATTTTATCCGTAACAATGTTATTTGTGGGGGTTCTACGAACACACATGCAGATTGATATTTAACGTCTCTGACCTGAGATCGAGCAAGTGGCCAGATGGCCAGTAAGTTTGAAATGTATTTGCGATAAGAATGGATTATGACATTTTAGATAAACAAGGTTGATTGTTCTGATACAATCAAATCGCCTGGGGACACTTGAGGGGTAAATGAATACAGATTGTATCCTTGTTGGACCTAATTGGATTTTTCAGTGTCAACTTGATAACTACCGTCAATGACATCGCACACTAGACTGACAGCGATCGTTGATGGGACATTGACGATACCCGGTGATACATGGCGACCTTCACAGTGCGAATCGTTGTTGTATCGGAGGATATTCGGTGGTGGTGCCATTTTTTCCACGATTCGAGGATTCTAGGAAAGTAATTATCGATAACATCCGTGACTCTCTTTTTTAATCTAGTTGAATCTAGTTTTGGTATGGTAAATGTTGAGATTTTTTTCTTTGGTTGTTCCACAATAATCATGAAAAGTTTTCATGAAACGTGCTCCTGAAAGTAATTTATCTTGTTCAAACATTTTTTTAAAATAAAAGTTCGATTAATGATGTACATATCTGATCTGAGTTTATTTAAATGTTGTACTGTTTCAATGATATTTTTTGTGTGTCCTCGTCGTAGATTTGTGATAACGATAAAAATAATATTTTTAAATCATTGATTTTATTATTGTGTTCAAAATCAATTAAAGCAACATATCCATCGTTCAGTTCTTCATAGGGAACTTCAACGGGTCCAAGATTGTCGCGTATAGGCTGTCCTGTTACTGGATCACGTTTAGCGTCGGTCATATAATGATAACCATAACGAGGAAGCAATGTTCCATCGGTATCAGTATAATCTTTATCGTCCAGCCAATCATGTCTAAAAGGAACACCAGGAATTCCGTTGAGATAAGTGTCCGGCTTTTTATGTATTTTTTCTGTTGTAAGAAATTAATTTACTTGTGGTTCTTGTGGACCTTCATAAACAGGTGTAATCTCTGGCCATCCTAGCACTGACCTGATCGAAGACTGATAAATCTCAACGGCGTAATCCGGAGAATTTATTTCAATGGCCGATGATAACGTTGGTTCGTGGACGGTAATGGCTATCTTTGATTCTTTTCCTGTGATGGACTTAATTCTGCGTTGGTATTCTTCATTGATCTGTTCTATTTCATAACTACCCGTTGGAATACTGACTACTTACGAATCAGGAGTTCAATCGGGTTTGTTTTTATTTGCAAACACTAATGAATTATTTAGTTATAATCCACCGAATGATTTTGACCTAATATTTGGCCAACTATAATAAACCCGTAATTGCGCTAATGCTATTTCGCTTGCTGGTGTTGCAATTGGAAAATAAATACTGAATTCAGGATTAGCTGAACTCGCTGATATCGTTGTGGTTCTTACCGGAGCAGTATTAGTGACGATCTGTTGTAATAATTCCCTTGACTCAGTCAAGGACGTTATCATTATTATATTGTTATTGCTCTAAATTATTTATTTCCGTGATCGATTCGCCCGTGACATCGCTAAGGTTAAATACTTCATTGTAGATCTTTATAATTAATACTGAATTCTTCATCTGATATTATTTCATCGTTGAACGACGAAGAAATCATCAACAATAATTTGGAATATGCTACAGTTGCACTATGTAATTTCATCGTGTACTTGTTTAATTTTTCATTCGTCCACGTATTTATCTTTTTTCGCGAAAATATTGAATATTCCAGCGATCGTGGTTGATGATGAAACAACGATTGTTACAACAATCGGCGCTGTCATCGTCAACGTTGATAATACTACGACGGTTCCAGCAACAATCGCGGAAACTGAATAAACGATGATATCAACGACAACCGCAAGTCTACGATATTTCTTTATTTTTGCTGTATAATCATCGATGAAGGGGTTTAGTTTATTCTGCCATGTTGTTGCTTGATCGTTTCTGTATCGTTGAACGTCTATCATTATAATGTATAAATAATTAATTGTGGTGTTTCAGCTACAAATTATATGCACCACCAGTAAGACGCCGAGGTTAATTATTTTATCAGATGATTCCAGCATAAACGTTTCTTCGATATCTTTATTTAACACTACAGATACAGTTCCAGAACAATTATCGGCTGAATGACGCCATAGATATGTGGTAAATATCCTGAATTTCGCAAAACTAAATACGGACAACCTGTACACACCAGTGACCTCCGCGGTATGTTTCATGGTGTTATTTTGCGGTGTCCATGTTGATGATCCTGATGATACTGTGTACACGATATTGCTAATTTGTTTGTGTGGAATTTTAACGAAATAAGTTTTATTGATGATATTAGGAATTCCACACACAACATCGTTGATTCTCGTATTTATATTGGTGAGATTTATGTCAACGGTTGGTGGACTTCCAAAATATTCATTAATGATTCTGTTTACGTTTCTCCGAAAAGTCAGAAACAGTTGTACTTGATCAGCAAAATCAGTTTTGAGTGTGGTCATTCCATCGTTGATTGTAGTTAATGAAGCTGTGACTGGAATTTCATTATCATCGACATAGTTCTTCGTTGCAGCGTCGAGATTATCTGTTGGTTATTCTACGTTAGTAATTTTATTATTATTCATGTTGAGAGCGCCGTGCATGGTATCACCGAATGTTAACAACCTATTATTGATCGTCACTGCAGTAATACCACTAGGAACAAGTTTTCCCTCTCCGTCATATACAGAAATAAGGCCTTCTCGCGATAATCGACTATGAGTAATAATATCGTTGATTGAAATATTACTCGTCTTCAATTTTCCTTCACGGTTTTGAAATATAACAAGTTCGTTTGGATCAACGTTGGCAAGATTGAGCAGTTCAGATAATTCATCATTGATCTGCCTTGTTACTCGCTTGAGTAAATCTTCACCTGGTGCTTGTTGAGGTTTGGTTTTAGTTGATCTTCCGTAAATATCTACCATTATATGATTAGCGATTATTTAAAATAAAACTCGTATATTCGTGTACAGCCTTATGAGGTGGTTTCGTTGATCTTGATACAGCGTCAAGTACTGCTAGTGATTCACGGCCACATATCGGCGGGTCGGTTATTTTTTGTGTTGGTAGCGTTGAATACCAGATTGGAATACTTTGAAGTATGTCAATATATTTTAAAACTTCTTTTGGTGGTGCCAACCCACATGAATCAAAATAAATAATTGCACGTGGATCAATTGCATATGCAACTCAGTGTATGCCACGACCAGAGCTTTTATCGAGAATAATAATACCTGTTTCAATCAGAGTTGGATTGTTCGGTAATTGATCACGCATAAAAACACCTCTGAAATTCTTTATATTTAGTTGCTTAGCAGCATCGAGTAAATCAAAGTTAGACATCGGGAAAATCAGCGAGTCCCTGGAAGTCTTAATCCTTTTTCGTATCGAGACCCTGGAAGTCTTAACCCTTTTCCGTATCGAGACCATGGAAGTCTCAGACCGTGACTTCTTCGTTTCTTTTTTTTTTTAATCCTTGTCCAGTTGTTTTCTTCATCTCCATTCCAGCTGCTGTCCCAACTGCACCTAGCGCAGCAGCTTTTGCAACAGCTGGAGCGGCAGCAGCAATTAACGTTGGGATAGCTGCCAGAATAGGAAATATGCCACCAGTCTTAATGATGCCGCTGATGGCACCCGCAGAAATATTTACTCGTATACCTTTCTTTGATTGCTTAGCTTCATTGAAATGCTTGAACTGGCGTTCTGTCAAGGATAATTCATTTTGGCCACCTCCGATTTGTTCTTGTTTTAATGATATTTTTGTTCCACATCGCTTCGCTGATGCTGACCAAAGTCTTCTAATCTGACTAGGAGTCAGACTGACACTAACGTGATGATATGATATTTATGATATATTTCTGACTTCTAAATTAACACTTGCATAATTTCTACTGGATCATCAACGACTCTCATGCGACCACCAGCACCTTCAAGTAACATAGGAGTATAACGGGGATTGCTCTGTAATTAGCAATAGCTCCACGCGCCAAACGAGCTCGAAAATGTATGTCAACGACGGACTGTCTAAATAAATACAAATGTTCCAGCGAAAAGTAATAAATCGGGTACAGCGTTGTAAAATCTAGCTGTGATGCTTGTAAACCAGTATCAATATTTTGATCAGGCCCCATAAATGACATCAATCTATGATATGCACGCGCCACATGATTTTGCTCGAAATTCAACAAAATATCCTCCGATGGTTCTTGATGTCCGTTTATTCTTAATGAAACCTCGGAAACACCGAGTTTGTCAAATATCATAATACTACGCGTTTGATCATTTACTCGTGCAGCATCTTGAAGCGCAACGAATATATGTCGCGGCGCAAAGATACCCTGTTGTGATGCTATCTGCCATGTAAATAAACCATTAATTGTGCTTTGAACAGCATCTGTGGTTGTTGTTAACCATGATGGCGTCGACTTACCGCCGCTGCTTATGAAAGCGAGTAACCGATCTTCTTGAGATATCGCTGGAGTCATTACTGGCATCCACAATGAAAGCTTTCTTAGAATTACCTTACCAGCATCACCGGCAGGTCGCCATAGTGAATCATCGTCGGTTGCTTTTCGTACGAGTACAATTGTATGTTTGGCTCCGAAAATAACCTTTCTAACGTATCTGCAGAATCCAAATATATGTGATAGTGGAATCCCTGCAACATCGCTCGACGTAATCTACATCCTAAGTTGAAATCTGGATCGACATTAATAATCATACTTTGAACATTCGCGTCGGCATTTCAAGCAAAGTTTCTTGGTCGTCCTATTTCATACTGGTTATATTCAGGATGATCAGAAGTATACTTGGTAAATATCATTGATGGACTAGCTGATCTTCTATGATCGTCCCTGTATCTTGCAAGGCTAAGTATCGTCGTGGCAACGTCGACATCTTTTTGAATCAATTCAATATTTCTTCCGTCGATCATGTACGTGGCGCTGTCGAACAACGCCATGATGACATCATTAACAAAACCAACACTAATATCAGCTCCGTATTCAGTATTATCTGTTTTAAAATTTCACCTTCTACTTCGATGAATGCTTCAGCGGGTAAGAAATATCTACTTGTATCTTGAACTTGTAATTCGATTCGTCCACGCTGATTTGGCTGTCGTAAGAACAATATTGATAATCGCGTACCGATTCATCTTTGAGAACTGGCGCATCCATGTCAAATGCGGGATCAGGTACACGTTTGAACATGTTATGTTATTGGTCATCGTCTAATACGAAGACCACTACCTGCCATCAGATTTGCCGCTACGTTTCTTTTTTCCTTTTCATCGGCTAATTCTGCTAGTTTTTGATTTGCGGCTTGATTTAATATTTTACTAACACTTGCAGGCATCACTTTGGTGCTGGGTAATTTTACTAATGGAGATCAGAGTATTTGTGGTCTACGTACTAATAGTAATAATCTATTCTTGATTGCAAAAAATGCTTTACTAGCAACGTCACCAGCAGCGCTAATACCTTTTTCACGAATAACGTCAATAGCTTTCATTCATAGCTGCTTTGCGATCGGTATTGCTTTTGGGGCTATTCGTCTAAATAAATCCTGAATGACATCACCAAATCCATCTCCGTAAAATGTCTCGTATACAGGTAATCTTGAATTTACCACCCTGACAATTGTTGGTCCACTTTGAGAAACATGTATGATCATCTATTATAATAATTATATCCAACTGTTTAATCAATGTGATAATCATCAGCGATTTCATTAATGAGGGACAGATACACGCCAACGTCCATAATACCACCTGTAAATAATTGTTGACAAATTGATGAGATTTCGTTGATAATTTCAGGAGAATTATTACCAGCTCGTTTTCCACCGATTAAAATTTATAATCTGTCTACGTCGGCAAGGATATTACCGGGACAAGTAACAAGGCCACTTCCTCGAGTATTAATACCACTTCCAGTTGCACCTTTATCAGTATCACTTTTATTAGGACATAATAAATAATCAAGGATATCTGGGGATTCTTCTGGGGAATAAAATGCTTCATCACTGGATGGTGAAGTAGATAATGATTTTCGTGGTTGTGGTGATAATAATTGTTGTTGTTGTTGTCGTTGTTCTATTGATGATAGTCGTTGTCGTCGTTGTCGTGTTCGTTGTTCCAATTCCTCTTGTCGTCGTTGTGCTCGCTGTTTTGGCGGTAGCGATGATGATTGTTGTTGTTGTGATTGTGCTTTTAGCTGCAGTTGTTTTTGTTGTTGTCGTATTTGTTGTTGTTGTTCTGGTGGTAATTGTATAAACGAAATATAATTATATATCGCATGGATATATTCAATATATCTTGGATTGCTGTTTCGAATTCTATCAGTGTCGTGGTATATGCGAAATATCTATTTTTACCAAGTTTCGCGACCTACAGGATCATCGGCATATTCAGGTTTGAAAAATTGTCTTCGATTATCATAACTTTTCACAGCACTGGCATCTAATTGTCTTACATTTTGGCCTGTCTGATATCATTAATAATATTTTTGGTAAATTGATCAGACAGATTAACTCTAGATCGTGCTTCTGATTCTTGTTGAGTATCATCTTTCGCTTGATCTGCACCCTCATGTATTTCCGGGGTTGGCATCGCAGTAGCTATTTTCTCCGGAAGTTCTCGTAGAATTTTTTTGTCTTCTTAGTTCGCTCCGCTATTTTTTCAGTTGATTGAGCAGTCTTTTTCAACACAGGAAGAATACCTTCAGTAGTCTTCGTGATAGGTTTAAATAATTGCTCTGCGGATTCTGTAAATTCTTCTTGTGTTTGTTGACGCTCTTGTAATGTTTGCTTAACTCTATTATGAAGCGGAAGATATTTCCGTATTGCTTCTAATCGTTCTCCAGCTAATCTATCTGAATGAGCTTCACCGATCATTATTGACATAATAATGAACGATCTTTTCAATCAACAGCAGCAGGGAGAGTGCG
This sequence comes from Megalonaias nervosa, assembly GCA_016617855.1. NCBI lineage: Eukaryota > Metazoa > Mollusca > Bivalvia > Unionida > Unionidae > Megalonaias > Megalonaias nervosa. Next base: position 9,572 of record JAECUM010046598.1, on the reverse strand, counting down.
ACCACATGTATGTGATTTCTTTTTGGTTCCATTTTTCAAAAATAAAGGCTCTATAGAACTGTTTATGTTCGTACTCCATTTGTTTCAAACATAATCTTTTTAGCCCTAGTAGGAATCCTTATTTTTTTAAAAATAAAGGCTCTAGGAAAAGTGGTCTGTTCACCCTCACTGCTGCTGCCCGTGAGAATGCTTTTGTTAGCAGCAAGGTGTATGCTTTAAATATAAATTAATGTATTCATTAATGTTTAAGATAACCCATAGAGGATACAAAAATTTATTCTCAATAGGGATGGCTTAAGATGGCATATGGTGCATCGGTCCTCAACATTCAGATTTAGCAAAATAACACAATAATGCAGGAAGCTTTGAGCCATAGATTTTCACACACTTTGTCAAGAAAATGATTGGATTATGTGTGCCCTTCCAACAGGTTTTCAAACTCTTGTCACATTTTGAAATTTATGGACATAAACATTTTTTTTTCAACAAGGACATTTCTTTCACGACTCAGCAAACATCGCTTCATTGCATCCATTGTGTGGCTCTGATTTAAAATTCAATCAATAAGTGTGAGTTAGGAACCAAACTATGTTATACTCACCGATTTAGTTCAATTGTGATTAATCTTGTTGTGTTCAAGGGTTTCTGAACATATAAATTGTGAGAAAAAAATGGTTTCTGTTTCACGATCAGAGATAGGAGGGTTTTAAACATAAATAGCATTCAAATATTATGATGCTTGATTAGCCACGGATTTCATTTTTCTAAACATTTATTCCCACAATTCAACTAAAACTATCTTAATTCCAACGCTTAAGGTTTTCAAACGGCAAAAGCGATTGAAATGACAATAAAAGCATAGAGCAACTTAAAATAAATATCTGTACATTAATGCAGTTTATATGAACTGGCCAGTACAACTGATTTTTTATTCATGACATAAGACTCCAGGTAAAAAGGTATTGTGACCTAGATGTTCATACCTGATTCTGAAACTCAGAAATAAACTGAACCAAGAGAAGGTAAGAAAAAAGAAAGAAAACAAATTTTTGGGATTCCTGAAAAAACATTCTGAGTTATAAAGTTACGTTTTTTTTTTGTTTTTTTTTTTATAAGATATTATTATTTCCGGCACTATGAAATAAGTTACCTGAACCGTTATCTAATGTAAGTACAAAATAAAGTATTGCTTAAAATGGAAAGCAATTAGCCATACAGGTTTGGATGTCATTCTTTATCAGCCGTCATTTTTGACATCAAATAAAAGCATGAGCAGGGCAAATAATATAGATGATGGAGCATAAATCACGAGCAAATATGTATTTTTTATTGTACGGTAACCACAACATTATGTAACCACTCCAATCATATATGTAGTGTGGGGCCTTTAAAATAAGTCTGGTCCCATGACATTAGTGTCTGAAAGTGTACATTCATATACTGACACCATATATTTATTTATATTTGGGACTTGTAACCACATCTCCATTGTAATTAGTAGATTAACTGGATTAAGTTTGCATCCAGGTCAGTGATAGCATTTACAAAAAATAGAAAACAATTCTAATATTTTTGCTTCGATGTGGTCCAATTACGTTTTGAACGGGTAGAATGAATGTCTGTCTGCTGTGTACAGTCAAGTTAAAACCTGCATTCGAGAAATGTGACAACATAAGAGGTATTTTGTTTTATGGATCTCCGTCCATACATTCTCATATATGCCGCTAATCAATTTTCGTACTGTTATCAACAAATGCATTTTGCATAATAATACAGTTTGAAAAACTGCATGAATGTATGTATGTGTGTGTGTCTGTCTGTCTGTCTGTCTGTCTGTCTGTATGCATGCATGCATGCATGCATGTATGTATGTATGTATGTATGTATGTATGTATGTATGTATGTATGTATGTATGAGCGAATGCATGTATGTAGCGCTTTACGGCACCTCAGCACAAACTAGATCCCAATGTAATAATTACTATCGTATCTGTACTAAATTGCATTGAATAGTAACTACCAGCTAACAGGTATTCCTCAGTGGTATCTATAGTTGTTACTCATGACCCAGTTACTTCTGTGTCAGCATTAAAGTATATGTCACATGCTACAGGTTAAAACTCTTACTAATATTCATGTTATCTAGTGAAATGGAAACAATAACCATGGCATAAAGTCTTGCACTGTACCAAGCTCTTATTTAAAGTTTGTTAAATAACTATGCTTTGTGAAAGACCATTACAAAGTATAATATCTGTTACTCATTTTCCAAGTTGTCAGATTCTACCCTTCTCATCCACCACCATAGACAAAAATAATGATTTAAGACCTCTTATATTTTAGGTAATCATATGCAAAGCATATTCACTTAAGATGATGTATACGTAATTTCACAAATAATAAACACGTAAGAAAAGAAAAACAAAGTATACAAGTAGTATCAAACTAAGACATAGACTGGTAGTGCATTAATTTTCACGTTCAACCTTGAACGGCAGTGTGGTCTAAGGATCTCCGCTTACCAATTCACACTATCTCACCTCTGTCCTCACAGGTTCGAATCTCAGCCAGTGTGATATGTTGGTAAACTTTGCCAGTAGCTTTCAGTGGGTAATTTTCTTTTCCGGGGTTTTCCGCGGTTCCATCCTGCACAAGATAAACTGGTAACCCTATAAATCATATTGTATGCTGCAAAGTATCGTTGCACCCACTGTCAGAACAGAAACGTGTTCTTCATGAGTAGTGCCCTCTTTGGAGTTAAAATTTTCTGTGATTTATATGGAATGCACTACTAAGATGCAGAGCACTAATGTACACTCTTGTACGAATATAACGAAAAGAAACAAAGCAACAACTCACTTACCACAAAATCACAGGTCCATATTCTGGTTTCTCTTTGCTTTAATTTGATCCAAATCTATGTTATAAATGCATACAGTTCCACCATACATGCATCATGGACAATGCTTGCTCAAAACGAGTATCATTACGTTACTACATGCCAGTGTATCGGAATGTATATGTTTGATCATGATAAATGTTTTTAGCATCATTATCCAAACCTAAAGCTTATTTATAATAATTAATGTGATTGATTGCGAGGCTTTTGACAACAGACTTAATTATATACCACTTTTTGGCTTGTTAGTAAAAGCGAAAGAACCCAAAAGTATGAATTTCAAAGGTTGAAACAACCAAGAAGGTAATTATATTTTTTTTTTTTTAAATGTTGCCATATTCTAATATTAGCAGCTTTCTTTGATGTCGCATCTCTCCTATCTAAATAAGCTCGTAATATCATGAAATCAGAATGGCCGGATTTATCGTCAACAGAGCAAATTTGACTCCCTAATACACATCGGGAGATTGTTTTAACCTACATATCTTTTGTAGCATCTGAATAAACAACTCAGGCTCACTTGGTGTGTGTGTCTCATTAAATATGTGCAACTACTGGACTAACTAATAAAATATATGTATAGAATTTAAAAATAATGCAATTGGTAATAAAGGCAACGTTCCGGACTTTTTCAGGGACAATATACCTTCAGAAAATAGTCATGTAACTCAGACTGTATTGTGTAGGAAAAACGATATATTTATATAACCCATCTGTTTCTATACTTTATTTATAATATTTTGTACTCACTGAATATGGACATAACGAACTGAGGATTTGAACTGTAGGGGCGTCGCCTTCGAGACTCACTGTTTTTATACCCAGCTTTTTGTTTTGAAAAACGGAATAAATCTGGTAGATATATTTTTAAAACATGAGGTCATGAAAACTGAAGCACTGGGTGAAGTTTCATAATTTTTTACATCTGATGTCTATCAGAGTATTTTTAGTTGGTCGTTCTGATTCTTGCAGTCGAAGTTCTGTTGACTGCATTTATTTAGAGTATTCAGTAAAATTTTCATAAAAAGCAGCGTGCATTGAACACTTATTAACATAATAGATTAAGGTGCCAAAGGTAAGAAATTCGGGATACAATGATTTGAAATATAGTTATTAGTTTAAATAAAGGAAATACGATAATAATTATGGAGATTACAGAAATGATTTGCAATTTGGAGGTAATATTCTCAATTCTGTTGAAAATTGATTTAATGCGGTGTGTAATGCTAGCAAAACATTCTGCACGTGTCACACGCTGTTCATTGTATGCATATTGTTAATATGTGCATGAAGCCATACACATGCAAGTTTAAAATTTTGGTGTCCTACACAAACATTTAGATATATTTGTATTATCTAGCAAGGCATAACCCTGAATCAGTCCTCTATAAGACCGTTAGTTGATTTATTTATGTTTTTATTCATTTACACATACCATATTCAGCATTGCGCAATATTTTGGCAACAGACCTGTTCTACATGTGCCCCTTGGGCAACAACACATTGTCAGTAAAAATTAATTTAAGTCATTCAAGCCACAACTAACTTACACTGTTCCTCAAACTCACGACACTCATATCAGAAACAGTTCTATTAACGGTTTTTGCTACTAACTTATATTACTCAACTTAAAATGCTTTTGCATGGGAAATGTATTTCTCAAAAACTAGCACACATTTTCAGAACAGTTACTCTTCCTCAAGACTATCATAAAACAATTGAATGAGTGACACATAAGGCAAAGTCCAACCTTTAATATATTCTATTCCGAAAACAAATACACTCTATATTGAAAATCATGTCTTAAATTTCTAAACATATGGACGATTCAAGATAAGCTTCAACGACTTTTATAATCTGGTATTTCAGTCAGAAATCGAACTTCATGAAATGGTTATATATATATATATATATATATATATATATATATATATATATATATATATATATATATATATATATATATATATATATATATATATATATATATATATATTGTTACTTATATTTAATTTAATTACTGTGTGTTAGTTTTAAATTCATTTTTTATTTTTGTTTTATTACATTTTATTGTAATGATTTTATTCAGTTTTTTATATTATTTTCGGAAAATTCGGTGTTCTGTTTTGACCTAATTAGGACGTAAATAGTATTGCTTCATTATATTTTAAGCTCACCTTGATTCTGAAGTTCGTAAACACTGAACAAAAATGATTGGTCATTATCAAGGTCATGTTCGGCCCACGCATTGGCTATGTGTAAACAGCATTATTTTTAAATTTATTTCCAGCGTGAGAATTTGATTCTTAGATAGGGCTATTCTAGCCTAAATGGAATTTGGCTAATAGTTTATTGCGTTGTTCAAATTACTGATCACGTACCACCGTCACGTGAGCCATCATGTGGTCTAAAATCATGGGTTAAAACAGACATTTTCTACTAGATTATTTCAGTTGTAATAACATACCTTTAGGGTACTGAGATAATCTCTGGTGTTGTTGCCGTTTGGGTTGATTTGTTTTTATTTAAAATAAGTTATTCACTCTAGAAAACAAACAAGTGCTTTTCTTCATCAAAATTCTTGGACAAAGACGTTTATTGGAAATTTATTCTGGATTTCTAAATTGGAACATTATAAGTTGTGATTCAACGAGGAACTATTAACTTTTCGTACAAATCCTTCATTTGACGTCATCATCCTCAATCTATGAACCTCGTCGAGATTCGAACCTGGATTCAATTAGAACTGTTTAGCGACAGGACTTATATTTTTCAATTCTAGGATAAATATTTGGATTATATTCACAAACTGTAAGTCCTTTTTCCTATATTTACATTGTATTCTATGGAAATAAATTATTCTGTTTAAATATACAAAGGTTGTTGGCTTTCACTCTTTTCTTTGTTACTGAGTACGAGCCCTTGTAACGTAACAATATCTATACATCTTTTTTTATATATATATATATATATATATATATATATATATATATATATATATATATATATATATATATATATATGATCTGCTCATTCAACGTATGGTATGTAGAAACAAAATGAAGATTCATTCGAAGATCAAACTTGGGATAATTGTAGAAGCTCTGGGTGCAACATGGGCTGCTCTCGAAATCCTCGACGAATTACTGGATTTTCTAACCATTCATTCAATTTTCCCAATACAACATTCCGCGGATTTCTGGTAAAATCCAGTATGACAATTCTATCATCTTTTATCAAAGCCTCTGGCACCATGCAACTTTCGCATAAAAGTAACATCAGGTTTCTGGAAACTATCAAACCTTCAGCCAGGCTTCGTAGAACTATATCAGGAAGAAAAAAATCGTTATAGAATTTATTGTTTATGAAACTGTCGGAAACAACAACTATTACTTTCTTACTATTTGTAAGAGCCTCTATTAGATGATTTAAAGTAGGTCCTGAAGGCCCATCGTCCTCGCTAAGGAACACCGATAATGTTTTATCTATAATAACTGGGTACAGCTCATATATAACAAAATTTCTATTATCATCCACATATAAGACAAATACATCGCGATGGTCATTGACGCTAGCATTTCTATTCTGTAAGACATTTGCAAGATTTCCGCCGGTGTCAGGAAGATTAACTCTTAACATTAGGCCCAGTTTATCGTAAGCATATGTTTGCCATGCGGCCAACAATGTGAAGAAATAAACAAAAGAACCCAAAAATACAAACAACAAAATGCCTGATATTCCTAGAATTACACACCACTCTATATATTTCATTACAATAAAGTCGTCGTCCATATTGCTTTTGAGTAATTCGAATGCAGATCCTTCGAAGAGTGAAAACAATGTGTTAGTTTTACTTCTTTCAATAAGGCTGTATTCGCTTTTCGATATGGAATTCCATGGCAAAATTGATGACTTAGGATATACAACGGTGATATGTGGGTGCCAATATTCCGTCGTTATCCACATCTTTCGTTGCTCGTCATATATGTCATTATAGAATTTAAATCTGTGAATACCATAGATTGAGGAACACGCACAAACCATCGCTCTAACTTCTGAATATTCCGGAAATGCATTGTAGATATAGATTAAGGGTAAATCAAGTGGCTTTTGATTCCACACTTCCATGTAAAACCTAACGGAGGGTAAACAGCATTCGGATGAAATATTTGATATCATGTTTAACGGTATCCCGTTGACATAATGTTCAACACGAACGTAATCGCTTTCGCTTTGAATATATAGATGTTTAAAAGAGAGTAGGGCTCCAACAGGAACATCCACATATTGATAGTAGTCAGTTATACGTGAGAGATTGAATACACACACATATTCTTCCATTACATGGACATAATGATACATTGTTACAGATGATTCGGAAAATGATGGCCCATAATGTCTTATGGTCCTTAGACCCGCTCGGTAGATGCCAAAATCTTCTAATTGTATATCATACAAAGTTAGCGAAAATGTATAGGACAAACCATTTTTAATTTTCTCTTTCGGAAAGTGCAACCTCCTTCTTGGAGAGTTTCTGACCTCAACAGAATCCTGCGCAAAAAAGAGAGATGACGAATACAAAACGTTTTCGTCCCTTGACCGCACGCTTAAAGAACATGTAAATTCAGCTTTCTGTCCGGGGAATGTCTCTTTTAGATCTTTTATTTTTGGCACATGCTTCATGTCATCGTGAAATACATAATCCAGTGAATATATTGATGATTGATGTTCATCAACAAGGAAACTTCTTTGTGTGGATGCTAGGTCACCGTCTGATATGTTAACAAATTGAACCATTCCATGCAATTTCCCGCTGCTAGTGACAACATTCTGTTTTGTATTCATAGGTTCACTATTTATCCACACCAGCACTATGTCTATTCCGTAAAAAAAAATACACGCAAAAAACATAATCATAGTAAATGTTAATAATTTTATCGCATGCAACTTCAAAAAGACTGAATTTTTCTTATATAACAGTTTTAACCTTGTATGTATTTGTTCAACAGTAATTGAAAATAATGTTTTTGATAATATTATGAAACAGATAATCCTTGTTGTGCTTATGGCGTCGATTTCGTCAATGTGTCCCTGTCTACTTTGGCGAAGACTCAAAGGCAATCCAGCAACTCCAATAAAGGATATCATGATAAAACTCAAATTGAAGGGTCTTTTGAATAATATAAATCTCAACCAACATACAAAAAGAGCTAGCTCTTGAAAGTTTTGAAAACCTATAACAACTAATAGATAAATAACTGCCAGCACTGTTATTGCATTTGTGTCAGTCATTTCTTCTTAATGCTGCACAAAACGAAGATTTGGACCTAGTTCTGAACCTGAAAAAGAAGCAAATTCTTAAAATGGTGGTAGATGTCTTCAACACATATCAGTTCCAAATTCATTTGGATCAAACTTAACAGGCGGGCACTTCAAAATTGAGAAAGCAATGTTAGATTAAATTCTAACTAAAAACTCAAAGCCGAAAACATGATAGTAAAACAAGCATCACGAATGGACTATGTCATTATAAGCGGTGAAACACAAACTAAGAAGTTTTTAGCCGTGTCAGGTGTAATGAAACAAATGTTTCACTTGTGTATTATGTTAAATATATTGATGAATGTTTACAAAATAACAGTAAGAGGATTCCAGGTAATAATATGACAAATGTAATTTTACAATACATGTATTCCTGACCCTTAACACATTCCGCACAATACAGTTTCTGTTATTAAATTTTAAGAATAATATAAGATAAGATAAGAATGCTTTATTTCAGGCTGCAAACTCCTTGCATCAAAATTAAAGTATAAAATATTTGTTAAGCATAATCATTCATAATTGTCTTATTTACAAGTATAAAGACACGTCTACAACTACAGAATATATCTGTCATTAAGAACAAAATTATGTAAGACATTAGAGTAAATTTGTTGCATCCATCAATAGTCCTAGAATTTAAACAAATATCATTCTTCCACGAATATTTAAAGATATAATTCGTGCTATTAGATAATAATGTAATCAATTATAACTCAAGGTGTCTCAAAGCTAAACACATTATGGTTGTTAGCATGGCTTCAGCTGTTCCACTTCGGAAACGTGGACTATTATTATGACCAATAACTAGATCTCTTTACATAAATTCACTAAAATGTGACCCACCATGGAGCTCAGTATATTATGCAGCAATACAACGTGAATACTATAATTTTAATATTTAAAGAAAAATGTCTAAATTTACATAAAAGCATATATTTTCGAGTACACAAAAGTCTATAATTTCTTCTCATAGCGCAATCATCTGTTCGACTGGATTGTAAAGCATGACACAAATACATATTACTTTTGAAATATTCCAGTGTATGACCGTTAACAAGTACAGACGACAGAGATGTTAACTTGAAAGACGTTGACTGAGAGACCATGCATACCGAATGTTGTCTATTATAGATGATGTTATTCAAAAAATGCATAATTTTAATATATCTTCAGATTCTCCTTAGCTTCGATATACTTATCAATGGCATATCATCAGCAAAACTAAAATTGTTAAGACAGAACATATCTGGTATCAAATGCATTCCAATGTGACACATTCCCGCCTTCCGAGTTAGCCCTTCTATGTTTATATTAAACAAATAAGGAGAAATAACATCTCTTTGAATTA
>JAECUM010046596.1:0-21325 GCA_016617855.1 Megalonaias nervosa | reverse complement strand
GGAGTTTCAGTCATAGTGTCTGTCGGAGTACGTTAGCTATAATTTGAGGCATCATTAATCCCACAAACACACACGGATCACGTGAGTGCCAGCTCGTAATAAGAGATGAAAATGTGATATCTATATATATGACAAACTAAACCAGCTAGATAAATTGCTACAACTAACGTTTCCAAAGATTCTCAGTATTCATTTAAAATATTAATAAAAGAGGAATTGTTTACTTGTCCTTTTTAAGAGAATTTTAAACTTTTGCATACACGATATCACGTTTAATACGAAGAACCACAAGAAGTTGTAAAGTGAATCGTGTTGTACTAGTAAAGTTACTTGTAACAATACTGCATTGTTAATTCCAAGTACCCTATATCCAAGCACTGATTTTGTGATCTCTAAAAATCTATGTACTAGCAATACTACCTACTAGCTGTCCTCCAAACCCATGTAGTAACATTAGCGTATTACTAGGTATTGATTTTGTGATGTCCAAAACCTCATGTAGTAACAAGACTACATTGGTTATCACGAAACCCATGTATAGGTAGTAACATTACTCTGTTTCAAGGTAACTGCTGATTTATCATCTGCAAAACCTGTTGCAGATAAAATACTACGTCGATCCCCAAACAGATGTAGTAATATTAGCCTGTTTGCAGGTGGCAATGCACCAAAACCTGCTGTAGTACAAATACTGGATCGCTAACCACGAAACCCATGTAATAACATTACCCTATTTACAGGTAACAGTGATACGATGCTTTTATTATCTCTAAACCCTGTAGTAGTAATAATACTGCATTGGTAACACCAAAATTAGTTAATAATTTTTCCCTATTTCCATCTGAAAGTGTACCAATCATTTTGTGATCTCCACAAACCTGATGTAGTAACAACACTATATTGGCAATCACTAAACTCATGCAATAATATTACCCTATTTCCAAGGTAACGGTGAAACATTGATTTTGTGATCTCTAAACCGTATATAGTAATAATACTACATTGCCTCAAATCCATGTAGTAACATCACCTATAATTTTCCAGGCTAGAATGGAGCACTGATTAGGTCTTCTCAAGAACCTGATGTGGTAATATTGCCACAAGGATGAAGATTAAGGATACGCAATAACGATTTTGTTAATATTAGTAACAGTACTACATTGTTACTCCAGAAACCCATGTGGAAGTGATATTAACCCTATGCTAATGCGGCCATTCGTTCAGGAGAAACTTTAATAGAATTTTTAAGCTGGCCACTGTAGTTAACTAGTATCAACTAGACATCATAAGAAGTCTTCTGGTAAAAACCCCATGACAATATGCATTTCCATCCAGAATGAGCAGCCATGACTAGATTTTCAACATACTGCTGTGTTAGCCATATTAGACATCAGAAGAGCAACATTTCCTTTAGAGCTAACTGGACACCATAAGGGCACTTTTAGTGAAACCTCCATGCTGATCATCTATTCGGGAGATGTAGTGATACAATTTTCAAAAAGGCCATTCTGGATGTTATATAGGTTGTCCACCCAGCACCATTTGTTTGGACCAACTAGACCATGAGATAAATGTGTGCGTTAAGTTTCAAGGTAATTGTCTAAATAGTTTAAGATAAAAATGATAACAAACAAGTGTTAATATATGGACCGACAATAGACAATTCTTGCCAGTTTCCTGGCCGGGTCAGCTTTTACTGGGTCTGATTTCTCCATTCACAATTTGTCCGGTTTCCCCACACACCTCACTCCCTATTTTGGTCAACCATAATGCTTTTATTATTTATATTTTTAAATATTGTATTACTGCCGGAGGGACCAACCCAGCAACATCACATTTTTATCATAATACCCAGCCGGACAGTTATTTCCTCATAGTGCGAAACTTGACCAGTAAATTTATACAAATTACCATCTAGCGCTAATGATCTTTATGCCGCAAAATGCTGCTATATACATACAAACAAATTACTTGGTTGAAACTGCTTTAATTGGAGTCTGATGTTTAGAACGACAACTCGGTGTATACTTTTTATATTGTATCTTTAAATAAACTAATATACTTGCTCGATTCCATGAATTTACATTTCCTAATATGATCCCTATGCTTTAGGAATAAAAGATAATTTATTAAGCTATGTTAATATTGGCCAGTTGTTGCAACAAAACAGTGTAATACGATATCATCAAACTAACAGACGAAGAGAGCTTAGAAATGTTTATGTATTTGCTGCTGGAATACCTATTTGTTGCACATCGATGAAATTTATAACAACAACAACAACAACAACAACAACAACAACAATAATAATAATAATAATAATAACAATAATTTCCATTTTAGATATTTTAATCATTAACGTAATTTACGGGGAACATAAAGAGAGAACTGTGTAACCAGTTTAATTCCAATTTTGTAGTCATTCTTATTTCTAGTGGTCCTGTTGTAAGTTGGCAGACGTGTTTTATGTTGTATTCAGATATTATTCGAGAGGAAAATATTTGTTTGGACTGTTCACTGGGAATAGAATGGGCTCATTATTTGGAATATTATATTATTCTGGAACTGTGATAAATTGTTCGAAGGAATTCTGGACAACGCCTTCTTAACAACGTCACTGTTCTTGGATGACAAGTGCATTTCTACTTGTGAAATTTACAAGGAATTTTTCATTCATTTAGGACTTTCAAAGATCTTTATAAGAATTAAGCTTGTTTCACTTCATAATACTGTAAGTTCCTCTCATATTGTTCATTTGTAACTTTCACAATTAAATTGTTTGTTAAATTTTACAAAACTTTTTAGTTTTGCTTCTTTTGCTTTCTGTTACTGAGCTTGTGACCATAGAGACGTAAGAAAAGTCCAAGTACAAGCGAAGAAGGTTAAAAAATATAGAAATAAGTTGCGCAGTATTGTGCAATATTCTAAAAATTAATCATTTTGTATTTATGACCATGATAACATGTCTAAAGTTGTACGATTGTAAATTTATTATGTTTTTTTAACCATTTTGCTAAAATGCATCCCGGATGGACATACAAATATTCACACATAATGTCCAAGACACAAACTGTTGGATATAAGTAACTGGCTATTTATGCTATATAATAGGGGGTGAAGCGAGTAAAAACAAACATGAAATTTGAATAATTACATAACCCCATCCCTTTGTTCTAAACCTGTTTATAATTCGTTGGTTCAGTATATCAATTTGTGGGAAGGAGTACCATATTAACGTCAAGTATTTTTTCTTTAAAATAGAAAACATTTTATTCTTCTCATACTCTTCTTTTTCTACAGATTGATACGATATTTAAGAATATATAAAGGCTCCATTGGTTGTTAACACTTGCAGTGCACGCAACTGTCTTTTGCCACCATTACCAATTTTCTAAGTAATTATTGACTTACAATTAGCAAATTGCGAAGTAGGGACTATATGACCTAAAGTCAGATGGTTACAGTAACAGCGTGGTGTATGCTCTTCACATTTAATCTATGACACACTAATACATTTGCTCCATTCTACAGATTTAATTATCTTGATATATACTGGAACACAACAAAATAACCTACCATGATGTCTTAGAACTATCTGTGTTTTTACTGCTGGAAAACAATCTGATGCACGTAGAAATGATAATAATAATAATAATAATAATAATAATAATAATAATAATAATAATAATAATAATAATAATAAACTATTTAGAGAACTTTTGTCAGGCAATGCACTGTTAGCCATGAGTTTAAATTTGTTTAAAAATAAGTTGATTATGTAACAATGTTAGGAAATATCTGGGGGTGTTTGCTGATCGAGGTAATAATTTTTGCAATCAAAAGGTCAGCTTTTAAAAAAGGTATCCAAGCAATTGATAGAGTGCTGTAATATGCTGGTAGTCTAAAGAGTTTATTTACTTGTAACTATAATGAAGTGTGCATAATTTTATGATTTGTAGTTGAATATTTTTTGGCCATTGCACTAAAATGGATTTGGAATGGGAATACAGATGTACAGATATAAGGATATAGACGTGTTCTGATGGATACGAATAAAATTTTCGTTTCTGCTATGACAGTGGTGGCATAAAACAACACTGACATGAAATAATTTTATTTTCTCAGCATTAATATTATTCGTGTTTTCCCAAAGTCTTCTATTTAAGTTCTTGGCATTAGGTTGTATCACATTTGAGTAAATTAATAATCACTGATGCATACAACTGGCATTTATTAATGCAAGGGTTTAGCTTGGATACTTCACGTATTGCAATTCCCATTTTAGGACAATATTTACAATCATGTTATTATATGCATATTATTTATTTCATGTAATTTAGAATTATATCATGTGATCAGTACAGTGTAATTCCAACTGTTAACTTCCATTTGTTTGGTTAAATGATTTGATGCATATAAAGTTGTTTTTACATGGGTCAGCTCCATATCTTTCTTTACCATCAACGTTTTTTAGGTGCCATATTAATGTATTGTTTATTAGTATACTACTTTGTTAGCTTGGATATAACCTAAACTCAGTCCGGAAAAATGTTGAAATAATTATAACATTATGTACTTTAATGTACTGAGTGAGCTTTGTTGGCAGATTGTAGGACTCTTAATCCAAGTTTTTGTGAGTTTGATACCTTCCTATGCCTGGGTTTAAAGAATAAAAGAAATAGTCTTCCTTGAAAGACATGGAGATTTTAACACAAAATTATGAGTGTGTGACAGTGGCAATGATTTTCTGGAATCATTGTTTTATTATTGTTTCCATACCGCATATAAAATGCTAGTCTTAGAAAACACTCAATGTATTCTGCATTATTCATAAACAAATGAAAGCTATCTATGTCCACTTTTAATAAATTTAATGGCTGTGTATGTGTATCCTTTTGGAGAAACCAAGTGACATTTGCATGCATGCATAATATACAACAGTTATTACATTTCTTAACTGGTTACCCATAATACATTAAACGAACCATAAACAGCTAGATTAGAAGATGTTTGTTTAAAACTGTATATGTATCACATATTTAAACTACATATTTAAACGTAGTTATAAACTATAATAATATGGAATTTCTCATATATTTTCATATAATTTTTGCACAATGAATACAGTTTGATAGAGAAAGAGAAGATCCATGATTTTTGTGCGTGTTTACAACTGACAAGACACAAACTGATACCTATCTTTTCTGTAGACTCTGACATCACCACTGTTTGCAGAGAATGCTTAATGCTTTAAAAACACCGGACCAATACATAATATAATCATTTATTAGTATGATAGTTCTGTGCTGCGTAAGCGCCTATGATATAAGCAGACTGATTCAGAAAAGGTGATACAGGTAACAAGGGCTTTGAAAGTATTATAGCTACAGCATCATAGCTTTGAGTTCTACACTTATGTTTTATAAACTGGAGACTCAGTATTTATTAACAAGCGAGGGAGAAAAGGGAGAGGAGTGATACACAAATTGTGAGGGCTGAATGTTTTGTGGCTTAAAATTACTTCGGATATGATAATCATTTTACACCAGACACAATTCTATAAGCAGTCATGGTTGATGTACTTGCTTGAACAAAATTCGAGTAATATGTTTCTGAATGGAGTTTGTTTTCCTATTTTCTTCAGTGATTTCATTAAACTGCAATGTTGACGCAATTTCCATTTATTATGTAGTGTACGCTTTTACACGTGTGGGTGAGTCATGCACAATAAATTATTGATTATATTTACATCTTATGACCATTTTCGCTAAACATTGGCTGATTCAGAACTACAAGCTCTGATACTTGAAGACCATGGAACCAAGATAGGTGCTTTCATAATTAACAGAGGTGGATGTATCATTGGACAACCAGAACCACAAAATTTGTTTACCAACGCAGATAATAGATAACAGTTATTGAGTGTAATTAAGATGAATTATAGAACACTTGCACTAAGAGCTGAAATAAAACAACTGCATATCAACTCTATCTTTATTAACAAATTCCCACGTGTCAGTGTTGAACAGAGTCGTGTCTGAACCTTGCTGTCTGTAATGTTAACCTTCTTTGAATAGAATATCACTCTAAAGGTAGAATAAAGCTGGTCAGTTTTCTATAAAATGTATTATTTATAATGAAAGGGAAATGCATGACTCTCAGCTGGCATCTGATGCTGGTGAAACAAATTAATCAATAATATAACCATTGGTTATTTTACATGAGCCAGAGAATAATCAATATAGCTGCCACTGCGAATTGTTGAGAAAAGTATCCTCTAGAAATCATTTTGAATATTAATTATCAAGCATTAAATAAATTCAGATGTAAGTGATTTTGAAAATTACATTCTGGCTACAATGATAAGAAAGGACATGGCAAACAATGACTTTCCTTTCTATTAGATCAAAGTAGGTGCTGTAACGAGATGATACAAATATTAGAGGTTACTTTTGCCTTCCTACTTATTTTAAATAACTGTTCTTAAAGTTTGCTTCACAATAGCTATTTTCTTATCGACCCCTAGAATCCAGTTATTAGTGGATGACTTTTGTTTTCGATGGTGTTGTCAGTACTTTTTAAGACATTATTGGCTCTATCATGCCAAGGAAAATGTGAGAGAAATACTTCTCCCAAGGACATACTAAAGCAGTTGGCCCAATGCTGGCCTGAGTTGGTTGATATCAAAGCGCGAATCTTAGGATTATTGGTCTGATTCCCAATCAACGGAGCCACCACGACAGCTTCCTTTACTTGGCTTAAGTACATACATACATACATACATACATACATACATACATACATACATACATACATACATACATACATACGTACATACATACTGTAATGATGCAAGATTTTGTAGAAAAGTTCTGTAGATAATTTCACAGTACATATTTTCTTGGTCAGTGTGACACGTACCCATTAGGATTGATGTATTGGCTAGTTTCACAAGACATTGTTGACTGCGAGGGATATAATCTGCTCTGCTGTTGCATGAATTAAATTTTAATTAGGACCAGCTAGGTTAACAGTTAGGAACAGTCGAGAGTGCAGTGCTAAGGCGAGGTCAGAGTGATAAAATGTCCAGGGTTTTATAAACCATGGAAATTGTTGGAAAAGTTTAGTCCATTTGAAACAGGTGGCATAAAATGATTTTTTTCCAGAATAGTTATTAATAAAGGCGAACTGTGAAGAATTTGTGACTTCGATGGGAGTGATAAAATCTTAGGCGGGCAAAGTAGCAATCCTGATGGTGTTCCCAGACGGAATTTAAGGTTTTAAAACAACCTTCCTCGCAAAATTACTCCGTCCAATTTCTGAAGACAAGCAGTTGTATGCAGTGTATATGCACTTATGCATGTTTGTAACTGTAGTTGAATGTATTCATTTTTACATTTTTACTTCAATTTTCCGTACGTTCGTGGATATTATATGTGATGTATTGCAAGGATGTTATACAATATTTCGCTACATGATCGAGTTGGTATATTCAGTACTTTTGCATGCAATAGAACCAGGTAGTTTAAAATTTCATTCTTTTTTTTTCTGACAAATTGTGAGGAGTAAATTATCTGTCTTAATTGATTTGTATTATAAAAATTTCATGATTTATAAAATGCACACTATGAACTGATTGTCCTATGTCTGGAAATGTTCATGAATGAATCCCTAATTAGCAAAGTAACGCAGTTAAGACAAGGAGCGAAGTCCACTAATTCGTGTATATTTAAGTTGTGAATTCTTCCTAACTGAAACGATGGTGTAGCATTAGGAACTTGTGTCGACTGATAGGTCAGCTGATAAGTTTATGTCCACTGCAGGGTAATAATAGTATCAGAGAAGGCTAATTATGCAATGTATGATCATAAGTTGTTTGTGTATTAGTGCTAATGACCATAGCTAGTTCTGTTGAGTTCGATAACGATATCTGCCCAAGAGATTTGGAATATTTGTTGATGCAAGGAGAAGACAAACCTGACATGTATTTAGACTGAGTGCTATATTTTTAGTTTTCAAGGAGAGGAAAATAACTCTATACACGCATGTATTGTAC
Organism: Megalonaias nervosa; assembly: GCA_016617855.1. Taxonomy (NCBI): domain Eukaryota; kingdom Metazoa; phylum Mollusca; class Bivalvia; order Unionida; family Unionidae; genus Megalonaias; species Megalonaias nervosa. The sequence continues at coordinate 13,269 of JAECUM010046596.1, read as the reverse complement.
GGGGGGGGGGGGGAAGAACACAGTCTGCAATCAAGACGTTGATGACACGAAGAGGATGAAAATGAGAGAGAGAGAGAAGAAAAGTAACGGAAACCGCTGACCGATCACCAGAAGTGATTTTAGTAAAGACCGGAAGCACCAGGTGATGCTAATATGCGGGCAATCTGAGTTTGATCAATCACTCGATCATATGATGCAATTTGTCCTATCAGTAACAGAACGTCTAATTGAATTTCGCATAATTTTGTAACTCTATTTCTGAAAGAAATCGAATCATTCACATGTCATGTGAGATTTCATTATTTATATAATTGAAAAATTGTTGTATATTTACATTAGGGGGCTCGTATTATTCCATTCTATTTGCTCATTAATTTCGTATTTTATTTCATTGTTTACTTGATCCGGGCAATAACACCGTCGTCGATCATCTCCTAGATAACGATAACCAAGGCACCATAAGGAGTGGGCGACCTTTTGAACAGTTTTAATTCTTCTCGGTACACAATATCAACATTCGGTTGTTATTAATTAACAACGTGTATGATCCACAATTATTTTGTGAAAACATGATGAACAAATACATAAATTGCCTTATCTGGGGCGATTGTAGCAAGAGTACGACAGAAAGGCAACAGTAAACACATACATGCACGAACTGTTTTAAATGGGCCGAAAGTTAATATTACAGTACCTACCCCTTTTGCTGATTACCCTGTTAATGATTTCATCTAATATTAATAAAAGGTGGTATACGTCTTTTTAATGCGTAGTTCTATGTTTACATGCTTAGAAGAGGACAAATGTTATCATGCTAATTTGAATGACCTAGTTTATTTGAAGAATAGGGGATTTGGAATATAAAGTACATGCAATAATGAGAAATGGATATAACTATCTAGATATTCATAATGTGCTATCCGTTATTTCCAAGTAATTTAATATGAAAATAAAAAACGGGGAAATTAATGCATAGATATAGCACAAATATCTTTTAAAAATGACATCTGTCGCCCGTTCCTGATTATATCGACCACTGAATATAGATGAACGTAAGGAATAAATACTCTTTGTTTTGTAATTAATGAGGAATAGTTGATTTCTAATTGATGACATCTAAGTAATGATAATCACAGGGTGAGCAATGCAAACTGGAACAAATACATTTGTAATAATCTGTCTTACTGTATTGTTTCTTTCCTTACATTTAGAGACCATTTGATATAAAAGAAACCAATGCCTGTTCACTAATCGACCTGACAATAAATGTATGAAAACTGATATTCTCAGTCGCTGCAGTAGTACAAACACGATATATATGCTACACATGTGCCCCTAGGTGCTGTATTCTTGACGGTTATTGTACTATCTATTGTTTCAAAATGGTACTAACAGCTGCCTCGCTTGGCGCTCAGCATTAAGAGGTCAGTGTTAGGACTGGTCGGCCTGGTGTCAGGATAATGTGACTGGGTGGGACATCATGCTACATGTCTGCGGCATGATGCCCCAGTGCTAGACATCACTATAAACTGTCACACTGCAGACATCGTAGCGATATGACTGAAAAATTGTTAAAGCTACGTTAAAAATCATAATCACATCACATCACATCACTATCTATTGTTTCTAAAAGTTCATATAAGATTATAATCTTCGGATCAAGCATGAGGAATAATTTTATCCAATCATGAATAACATAGAGAAAATTTGTCCTCCGAGCAATACATAAACAAAAGAGCTTTGGTCTTTTACGGTTTGAATAATTTTAATATTCCTCTACACATTATAACAACATTCGGCATTTGTAAATGTACAAAATGTTTGCATGGCATTTTTGTGAAGATGTAATTCAATCATGCATACATTGTCTTGCTGGGGCGATTCTGGTCAGATTTTGCACCAGAGCAGTACTAAACATAAACATGAGTGATACGTTTCAAAAGACAACGAAAACTGGTGTCAGAGGTAACAAAATAAACCTGATGGAAGTATAAATATTATTTGAATCAATTTTCCATGATGACATGACTGGAGAGATTCTCTCAGACGGTGAACCCTCTGAGAAATTCCCCATATCTAACGTTGTCAAACAGGACTGTGAACTCGCTTCGGCACTCTTCAACCTCTTCTACATTCAGATACTGCTCCACGCCATCCGTAACCTTGACCTTGGTATCTACAATAGATATGGCCTGGATTTATCAGTGTTTGATCTACGTCGCCTAGCTGCAAAAACCAAGACGCTAGAAAGACTGATCACTGAAGCACTCCTTGCAGATGACTGTGCCCTCATGGCCCATTAAGAGACTAACCTACAGGCAATTATGGACAGGTTCTCTGAAGCCTCCAATCTGTTTGGACTCACAATTAGCCTAGGAAAAACAGAAGTCCTCCTCCAGTCCGCCCCACACACTGTCCATTGGCGATACGCAGCTGAAGAATGTGGACAGTTTCAAATACCTAGGCAGCACAATATCCTGTGATGGCTCCCTGGACAAAGAGATCACTGCGGGGATCCACAAAGCCATCCAAGCACTCGGACGACTCCGAACCAAGGTCTTGCAGCACAAGGACATACGCCTGTCAACAAAGATGAAGGTGTGCAATGCAGTTGTACTCACGTATCTCTTGTATGGCTGTGAAACGTGGACTGTCTACCGAAGGCACATCAGTCAGTTGGAACAATTCCACCAGCGCTCCGTGAGATGCATCGTGCGGATCAAGTGGCAGGACCGAATTCCCAAACAGGATGTCCTTGATAGAGCCAACACAACAAGCATCGATGCAAAACTAATCCAGGCCCAGCTTTGTTGGACTGCCCATGTCATCCACATGGATCAAACAGAATCCCAAAGCAGCTGTTCTTTGGCGAGGTAGCCCAGGGCAACCGAAACTAAGGCCGCCCTTGCAAGAGGTACAACGACAACCTCAAGGCGCACATCAAATGGGCAGACCTTCAACCCCACCAGCTCGAGCTCTCTGCCTCAGACAGAGCATCACTGGCGAGCCCTGACCAGAAAAGCCAGTCCCGCCTTCGAGGCTGACTGCCGCTAGCGTCTTGCTGCAGCTCGTGACAGACGATAAGAGTTGCGTCCCAGCCACCCCCAACCACCGGTATCCCATGCCCCACATGCAACCGCCTGTGTGCATTGAAGTTTGAGAGTCCATCGTCGATGAGACGTCACAACATGTCTTCCTCGGCCGGACAATACACATGAATATTTCTAAAGGCAATTGTTTACATTTGGAAGAGGGTTCTATTTTTGCATGAACTACCACACAATTACTAAGAGTTGTCATGTTCGTCATTGTGTAGGTAGGTTGTAAACTGACCCAGGATAAAGAGGGTTCTTTAATAAACTATCTGGCTTAATTATGGCATCTTTGAGAGAGACATGAAAACAAGGTTCTGGATTCGAGGACAATGTGCTCGTGGTCATTTTGGCTCTAACGGAAAGAATTTTGTCCAAAAACCATCAACAACACAGTTCTCGGATTGAGAATGCAAATAACTTCTGAAGTGGGAGTCGACAACAACAAAGGTGGAGGATCATGCCTATCGCGAACGAGCAATGTTTTTGTTCTGAGATTGACTCGAGTTTTTGTTCTGAGATTGACTTCATTCTGTAGCACAGACTGGGGGCCGGGAGCGAAATTAGTGGCCACCAGTCCATTTAAATAATGAGCGCAAAACGAGCGGGACCTTTCCCAGACAGGGTTCTATCGAAAATATCATATGTCTATTGGTTTACGGTCCCCTCTAAAAAAATGATATTTCTGGATCCGATCCTGATCTTATCACCGAATTTGTTTTTCGGCGTCCGACAGCAATGTCAAAGACAATAATTGAAAATTACTAGTATATGACAAGCATTAATGTTAAAATATACTATTCGGTTTTCCAAAACTCTTTCTATCATACTTCATCAAAATGTAAGTTGTTAACAAATTCACAAAGCATATTTAGAGTGAGAAACATGGAAATTAAAGGAAATGTTCAAAGCAAAATTGGGAATCAATGCTCTTGATAGATAAACCACTCTCTGTACCTAATTGGTGTGGCTGGTTGCACGAATCACTTTCTATAGTTGTAAACAGAGAAGGGTCATAGGACGTATACGGACAAAACACCTGCAAGTGAAACTTTAAGCTGAAGATGCACCGTACCTAGAGAGTTTGGAAATATCTGTTTAGTAATCGTGCTTATTCCATGAATGGCAAGGTCAGCATGATCTGAATATACATACTATTTACCACGTTGTAAATGCACATTAGAACTGAAATTTGCAACGTATGCTGTGGAGAGTACAATTTGAGCTGTGTATAGTACGCATTTAGACAAATTCAGTAACATTACAAAGAATATATATATATATATATATATATATATATATATATATATATATATATATATATATATATATATATATATATATATATATATATATATATATAGATAGATAGATAGATAGATAGATAGATAGATATGTTTGTGTGTGCGTGTGAACGAACTTAGGAACTGACGAATGGATAGCTGTCGCTGAATTATATGTTATTACTGTAGTAAAACGTCAGTATTCAAGATTGGATATTTTCTGTTCGGATGATGATGAGTAGTAATTTGACAGAGAATATTAATGCTATTTTTCATGATGGAGCCAGGGCAACGTCGATTAAAATGAGATGTTGTACGTATATATCATGTCATTTGTAGCATCACATGATTTAAATATTTGAAACGATTGGTAAATGTATGCTTTCTTCGAAGTTATAATTACATTTTAATATACGACCTTACACTTGACGTTTGAAACTCTTCTCTAGTGTATAGGAATGTTTCAGGCAAAATTAACTGGAAGAACATTATAATGAAATTGTGTGTGAAAATAATTTAATTTATTTGTCGAAACATACCTAGTATCTTAGAAGAAATATAGCCATGCGAAATTGGAGTTAATAGCACGGACATAATGTATAAAGCTAACATATAATTCCTTGAATGAGCAAGAGTCAGTCCTTCATTTGTCATTTAAGTTTGTAGACGTGTATACCTTTCACAATGTGTATTTGTTTTTAGTAAACGTCCATAAAGGACTTTGTTCAGTTTTGGGAACATGGGCAAGAGGCAGTACACACAGTCTCTTTTATTAAGTAATAGTGGTCGAGTCAAGAGAGAGAGAGAGAGAGAGAGAGAGAGAGAGAGAGAGAGAGAGAGAGAGAGATTTGAATTTTTAACGTAGCTTTAAAAATTTTTCAGTCATATCACTACGATGTCGGTAGTGTGGCAGTTTATAATGATGTCTAGCACTAGGGCGTCATGCCGCAGACATGTAGCATGATGTCCCACCCAGTCACATTATCCTAACACCAGGCCACCAGCCCAAACACTGACCTCTTAATGCTGAGCGCCAATCGAGGCAGCTGTAAGTGCAACTTTTGTAAGTTATTCGTATGACTCTGCCAGGGATCGAACCACTAGGCCACCGGAGTGGTCTGAGAGAGAGAGAGAGAGAGAGAGAGAGAGAGAGAGAGAGAGAGAGAAGACCTGACACTTCATTTCTTGATAAACAACTGTTAGTCAACCGCAAAGTCTCTGCTATGATATATGATAGCGCCAGGTCGGTTAGTGTTGCACGTGATCACAGCCATTCAACGTCTTATGTGTCTACTTAAAGGTAACACCTTAATATTGAATATATGCCGAGTCCGCTAAATGCTTGAAAATGAATGCACAAATAGAGAATTTACTCCCATGGAAGCAATCATCAATATATAATTCAAAGGAACCGATACTATCAGGAAGAATTGGGCGAAACATAGTAGTACTGTCTTTTGATACATCAAACTAACATGGCTTGGTGTTTTATTGCACAGCAATACAAGTAGGTTATTAACAATGTACCTTGACGAAGGACACGCCTCAGAACCGACACGGGTTGATCCGACGGTAGGATTCAAAGCTGCACACTTAAGGTTGTATATTCGGCATACTAACAACTGCACCACCGTAGCTTCTGTCTTTATTAATAGCTTCTAATGACATACGAGGGCGCTTCGTACCTATTCTACACGTTGGAGCCCAAAACTGAGCGCTGTATATAAAGATTTAAAAGTATAAAAAAATGACAGACAATCAATTATTAAATTTGAAAGGTAAACATTCCAAAATTTTGTTGATGAATCACTTTCACCTAAGCATCACAAGGAAATAAAACTTTTTTTCCCTCTTTGCGTTCTGACTATTGGATAAAATAACTTTACTGGTCATGATATCACTGATTGATCGTTGCTTTGAATTATTTCTGTAGTCCGTTTATTGTGACAGATCTATTTTATATGAGGTTTAATATGAAGATTTTCCACGCACACGCTCAGTCTATCTACAGACTGTAAGATGTCCCCTGCTCATCATGGAACTATATTGATTCTAAAATTCGAAAAGGATATATTTCATATTTTGCACACAAAACATGATAATGTTAGAAAATACTGAATGAAAATGAAATGAAATAAGTCATCGTTAACTAACTTTGTTACACTTTCTGATATTCAGTTTAGAATTTAAATGCAGTATCATAGACTATTGATGATGAAGATGGTAATATTGACAATGATAATGATGATGACAATGACAATGATTCATCTCCCACATCAAATTTCTTAATAGGGCGAAGTGATGTTAATATAGAGAAAGTTTATATATTTATTCATAGGGTTTGAGAACACACCAACATAGTCCTGGATATATAGTGCCAAATAATAGCATAATTCTAAAATATATAGAACAATTACAAAGTTGCAAAGTTGAGGATTTAAAAGTTCAATCTATGTAATGGAAACATAAATTCATAACAAAATAAGTTCATGAACAACTGACAGCATGCAGATTTGGTTAATCAAATAAACATTAACTGCAATAAACATATTCATAAACTTAAAAAAATACAAACGCCTTTTTTTCTTATAGCAGAAAAGCTGCTGATAATTTCATTAATAGAATTAAACGACATCTTTTAAAATAGATAAATGATAGGTTAATATTTGTCAATGGCACATTTCCACTTTCCATTACGTTTGCAGGTTAAATAATGGTTCAAGTCCTTAATATTCTCGTATATTTTAGTCTAAAAACTTGCTTAATAAGACAGTATTTTGTTATGGGTTTGAGAACGCTTGAGGATTATTTGTAAGTGCACATCTGTGATCACTAACCTAAGACCTTGGTTTAAAACATGCAGCACTAACCTTTGACACCAGTATAGAATTCTACAATACCCTTAGTATGTGGAATCTTGCTAAAACCAATGAGAAATTGCCCAAAATTATGTCGGAATAGGAAACTAAGCATGGTCTGTATCTGTCCGTGTTTAACTACACACCTCTCTGTCAAAAACGTGGAACTAATTTGCCGATATTTCCAGCTATTTCTTTCTTAACAATGTCATTTTAGAGTACCATCAGCTGATTCTTAAAGCTTACATGAGTTCATATCAACTAGAGAAGTTTCTCCTTAGCAAAATACTGAAATGAACAACAATTGAAATTTATACAATACAATTTTGAATTTTGAAGTCATAGTTTAGCAGTCTTATATATATATATATATATATATATATATATATATATATATATATATATATATATATATATATATATATATATATATATATATATGTTATTTTAATATTTTATTACTCTGTGCAAAAGCTATTAACGGAGATCTTGTAAGAAAACACAGCACATAATTGCATAGTTGTTAAAAACGTTGTTTTACGTTCTTTATTTTTTCCTAAAAAACTCGTTTTTTTCGTTTTTTATTTTTCGGAACGTTTTTTTACGTTTTTTATTTTCTCCAAAAAAACTTCGTTTTTTATTCATTTATTGATTTATTTATATTAATTTGATCAAATCCTGTCCTGAATTTTTTTATTTTCTCACGCTTGATAATGTTGCTGCTCGTTCAGTCGCTAATTCTTGGAAGAAAATCAAAATTTTGCATTTTCCCACGGTCTGTCGGTCGGTCGGTCCATCGAAAATGTTGCTCGTCGCAAGTTATGCAAGTTATAGCGGTGTCAGTGTCGCAACTCGCAAGTGTCCCTTTGAAGTTTGGCAACAAATATCATTATACTGGCGCAGATTATGCATAGCAGTAACGTGAACTCGTAGTCGAGGGATGGCCAATTTCAGCGCCAAGTTTGAAGCGCAAAATATGTTTGCCGCAGTCCCAAGTGACGGCGGGGGTCAATCTGCGCGGGGGTAAAAAACGACCACATGCGGTGACAGTCTATCGCAATGATGTCCAACCAGTAATTTACCGTCTGTTTATAGGCCTAGTTGCCTACGGAAACATCTTTTATAAACTTTTCGGTCAATATTCCGCATAATAATCGTAGTGTTTCTTGGAAAATCGATTTTCCTGCTGCGACAGCTCGGGCTGTAGGCCGAGCTGCCTGGGCTACATAACGATACTGGCTCGTGCTGAAACCTTACATACACAACTAGCGGGCAAGTAGCGATTAAGATTGTCTATAGTAAATTACGAATTTAAAATAAATATTTCTTGTGTATAGCCGTTAAAATGCCGAAAGAAAAAAGTGAAGAATGGAAACATGTTTTAGTACTAGATGAAAAAGATAACGTCACTTTGAGCAAAGTTAGTTGCATTTACTGTAATAAAGAATTTCACGGTGGTGTTGTACGTATAAGAGGTCACCTACTTGGAGATCCAAAGTTTGGCATCAGCAAATGTTCCAAAGTTCCATGTCAAGTGCAGCAGGCCTTACAGAAGCAGCAGTCAGTGAGACTAGAAGCGGAAGCGAAAAAACGAAAACTCGACGCACTGGATAAAGCCACAAGTGAGAAGCAGATGTCGTTACCCTCTATGTTAGCGAGTGCTACGAAAAACGATGCAGACAAAGCTGTCGCTCGTTTGTTTTATGCCAGCGGCATACCTTTCGCTATTGCCGACAGTACTTATTTTAAGGATGCAATAACTGCCGTGGCAAAATGTGGTCCTCACTATAAAGCACCAAACAGAATAAAAATTTCAACTGAAATGCTAACTGGGGAAGTACATCAAGTGGAACAATTTATGGCCTCTTTTAAGGAAGAAGCCGTCAAGCACGGAGTTACGCTTATGTCTGATGGTTGGACAAATGTGAAGAACAAGCCCATTGTTAACTTTCTTGCAGCTACTGGTGACGGCTGTATTTTTCTCAATGCTTTGGATACTTCCGGTGAAATCAAAGACGGATCGTTTATTGCTGGCGAGATATCAAAGTGCATTGAATCGTATGGCATGGAAAGTGTTGTACAAGTTATTACGGACAGTGCATCAAATTGTGTTGCAGCTCGTAAGATGTTACAGCAGCAATATCCTAATATTGTTTTCTCGCCATGCACGACTCACTGTCTGGATCTTTTACTTGAAGACATAGGGAAGCTGCCATGTATAGATAGTGTAATTACTGATTCTAAAGATATTGTCAAATTCGTCACGACTCACCAGTATTCCCATGCATGTTTTCGCAATCATTCTGAGCTAGAGCTTCTAAAGCCCGGCGAAACAAGATTTGCTACTCACTTTATTATGCTGCAACGTTTGAGTACAGTTAAGGATGCTCTGCAGGAAACTGTGATAAGTCGTGAGTACAAAAAGTAGCTAAATGATGCAGTTTATAAAAAGAAAGGCGAGGCAGTCACAAACACGATTTTGAATGGAACGTTTTGGAGCTCGGTGGAAACAATAACTAAAGTATGTGAGCCGATTGTTGAGCTACTGCGACTGGCTGACGAAAAAATACCTCGTAAAGGAAAAGTATATTGGAAAATGTTCCACATCGATCAGTCTGTGGAAGCTGCTGATTTACCACCAGCACGAAAAAAAAAAAAAAAAATTCGCCAGTTCGATATGGACAGATGGAAAATGTTACATACAGATCTACACGCAGCCGGTTTTGTGCTCGATCCCGAGTATTCTCATTTTTCCCAACATCAAAACGAAGAAGTCATCGCAGGCTTTCACGCGATGATAGAAAGAATATACCGTGACGACGTTCAGTCGCAGGTGAAAGCCGTGCAACAGCACGCCGTGTATCGTGCAGGACAAGGATTATTTGCTCGACCGATGGCGGTTGTAGCTGCTAAAGAAATGCCAGCATACAGGTGGTAGATGTCATTTGGAGCTCACGTTCCGGAGCTGCAACAAGTTGCGGTTAGGGTCTTAGCACAGGTGACGTCCGCCTCCGCCTGCGAGAGAAACTGGTCAACATTTGAGTTTATTCATACGAAAAAACGAAACCGTATGCAGTGCAAGAGAGTGCGAGATGTAGTGTTTGTGCATGCAAATCTTCGCCTAAAGGCAAAGATGGACAATATCAATTATATGGAGGAAACCATAGAGTGGTCAGATCAGTCAGATGGTGATAACGACGTTGAGTGAAATTGTTTTTTGTGTTGCATAAAAAGTACTTGAACGTTTTTTAAATTTTTTCTTTTTTCGTTTTTTATTTTTTTTAGGGAAAAACGCGTTTTTTTAAGTTTTTTTTATCTTAATTTTAACGTTTTAACATCTCTGCATAATTGCATTAAAAGATAAACTTTTCTCCCCCTGAGAAGCTGCCACTAGACAGATATTTCTCGTTGCAGAAGCAATCGTATTGCCGCAGTTTGTGATCTAGCATCATGGCTTTCTCTAATCAGGATATTTAAATGTGGATTATAGAAACGGTTTACGTGAGTAAAACTATACAAATTAGTGTGATACAGAAGTATGTCAAATAAGTAAATAAGTTGCTTTCAAAAGACAGCGTCTTGTCTTTTTCGTATTCTAGACATACATCGAATTACTTTATCAAATTATTATGACGGTAGTAGTTTTCACTCTCTGGTAGTTCATAAACATTGCTTCATTTATAATTCTAGTGCAAATCATATTCTAGATAAACAGTATTAGTTTCGCTATAAGGGTTATGATACATAACGCATCAGCTATTTCAACTTTCAAACTTTAATCTCAGCATAAGATTTTAAATTAGGATAATAACAACTATTGAAGACTGGAATATATACATAAAGTGCATTAACTTACAGATGTATATTACCAATTTAAACAATCGATGCAAGACACATTTTGGGAAAATCTTTAATATTTTCCATATCCTGCAGTCAAATGAAACAATTCATGATATTAAATTTACTATTCTTCGGTTTATAAATGACTGTAATAGCTATAAATATTTTCTACACAATTATACTTTTCAGCTTATTCTTTTTGTTTTAGAAATTTAGAAACACACTAACCGAACATAGATTATTGTGAACATTGCTTTAGAACAAAAGCTGAATATCTTAAACTGACTTTACTAAATTGAATGGTCCCAGTTTCCAAGATAGCAACTGTTATTAAAAGAACCCAAACTTAAAATTTCACTCTGAAAGTGTATTCAACATTTGTACTAAAGATATCTTGAAATAGCCATAAATCTGAACAATGTTGATCATGCACAAAAATTAGTTGATTTAGTTATGTGAGAGCTGCTACCCAGTGGCCACAAGTGGTACTAGCCAAAGAGCTACCCACATGCAGTCCAAATATAAGGGAATGAAATTTAATAAATCTCACTACTTTGTTATTTCACCGTTGGGGGGGGGGGGGCGGTTCTAGTGGAATAGTGTCATTCAAATTATACTTGAGAAATGCATTATTTACATTTTAAGTAGAAATACTGATGGTAGAGAACTTTGGCAACTGAAAGTATATACTCATATTCTTCTGAGAAGGTATATATCAATATTATCTTTTTATCATCCCCCAGTTTGAATAACTGTTAATATAACATGCTCGTCACAGATTGTAGCAATTTTGCGTTCAGCCAGCTATATTTTAAGGAAGCAAAGCCTTTACGACCACTAGCCACCAGTACACTGATATTTGACTTTGGGAAACAATTTAATGAGAGAAAGCTTAGAGACCTATCACAATCTTGTTAGGATGTATACGATCATTCTTTCCCAATGCCTATCCGTTAAAAGACGTTTGGTAAGTCCTTGACAGTGCCCCAACCCTGCGTAATCAACTCTCCTACTGCTCGAAGTAAATCTATTTTTGGTCTAGTCCAATGGTAAAGATTATATATATATATATATATATATATATATATATATATATATATATATATATATATATATATATATATATGTTTTCATACCAAGTAAAAGTATATATTGTTATAGGATGGGGATCTCAATAGTTTCCCAGGGACTATTCGCTGCAGGTACTGATACACCCTGTGACCAATGTCACGTATAAATTAGTCGTTACATGCTCAGTAATTCTGCACATTACTAAAAGGTGCGGAGCTCAATAGTTTTCGTGTTTGTGAGGTGGGATTGTCATTATTTTCAAAGTTATGATCCTTAAATTCAATCGCTGCTGGTAGGGATGGTCCCCCAATACCGAAGTCATCTGCATACCCGAATTCGTCTTTCATGCCCAGTAAGTATTGTTTCATTGCACTGTGGGGATCTAAATTGTTTCGATGTTTTACCAGGGGCCACAACTACATATCCTGAGCTATGAGTTTCATTCAAATCCCCATCTGTCATAGCTGCTACATCGGTATGTAGTCACACATATATTAATTGCAGGACATGCTTTACTTCTCAAATATATTCATAATAGCCCCTACATAGTTTTCTTGGTAACGGCTTGTATGATCATTATTTTCCCTTGAAATCTGTTAATGTATTTATGTTGCTATTGAATCTCGCTAGATTTTTATTGCAAGGACCCAAGCATGACTCAGAGAGGAATTTCGTATATTATCATTTTTTCCCTGATATACCTGCTGAAACCATTCACTTAAACCATTACAGTAAGATGAGATTGAGAAGACGCAACTTCTTCTATTCCAAGAACCTCAAGATGATTGGAGCTTATATTTGGTCTTTCATGTTCTTAGCATATATCTGAACAGAAAGAGAGATTGAATTTAGCGAACATGACAGTATGGAAACTATCAAATGTAACTGTAAGCTGTTCTAAATAACTTTATCTCGACCTAATCAAATTTTATGAATATGTGTCACATTTGTCTTGGAACTCTGTCTGCAAATTTTAAAATCTGCTTCCAATGAAGCACCTATTGTTTCATAAATATGCACGAAATGCATAAACCTGAGAATTACATCCCTAAATACATGTGTTTCATGTCTTGCATTAGTTACTATGTAGAGCTAGAAAAGACATACCATCCATAACGGGAGACA
>JAECUM010046595.1:0-15446 GCA_016617855.1 Megalonaias nervosa | reverse complement strand
ATCAAATCCAGCTAGAATATTTTCACGAGGTAGACATAAAAATACAGACGTGATTTATGTTACACAGAGATATACACAAATTCCAAAAGTAATCAGAGACAACTGTAACATTTTAGTTGTGTTTAATGGCGCAGATAATCATACGCTGCAAAATATTTATTATACTTGGTGTTCAGGCGACATGGACATGAATAAATTTAAAAATTTCTTTTCAAAAGCACAAGCCGCTCCATTTGGTTTTGTAACGATAAATTTACACGATCCTAGGTCAAGATATCGCAACGGACTTGATATAATTTTTGGATAAAAATCATAGCAGCAGAGAGGGTGAATGACATATGCGTAGTGACCAGATTGTGAAAAAATCTGGTCAATTAAAGAAGTTTTCATTATTAAGGCAAAAACTTCTTTTTTTCAGCCTTCGTAGGAACCCTTAATTTTCAAAAATAAGGTCTCTACAAAGTTGTAGGTTTCACCCTCTCTGCTGCTCCCCGGTACCCTCACGAGCAATGCGAACCATTCTTTTGCTTGCACTTCTGCGACATGGAGAGCTTTCACGATGTCGTTGGCACAGTCGACCGGAACAGCTGTCTCTTCAGCATTTCTGGGGATAGGCCACTTGCTACTGAACTGGTCGCCGGTCTTTGGTGTCGGAGTCTCTACTGCTTGTTGCCGTGAAGCTGATCGATAGCCTTGACGTCCTTGTTGATAAACCAAATCCTGACTGTTCCATAGTGGTTGCTAACTGTCCATCCAAAGGAAGATGACAGATGTTGGTCTCTGCCACCAACGCGTAGCCCCTCTTCGTTTGCTAATAAGGCGACGGCTCCTGCGCTTCTAAAAAAATACAAAGAATACGCGAAACTCGGACTCGAGAGAGTAAGGGATGACCAACAAGTCTAGCTAGTCCATCTCTGTGCTCATTAACAATCTATATTTCGCCTGGACGGTCTCCCGCATGGCATTGCGAAAGTAACACGCCACTTTTTCTAATCATTTCTGAACATTATCTCTCATTGCCGCTTTCTTTATCCGTCAACGTATCCTCAAACTCTATGGTGTAGGTTTGTAATTTGAGCTGACTGACAACAACGGCTGCTTATTAGTTCGTACGATACTTGATACTGGGATGGGCCTTAATTTTAGACATCATCAAGGTTATAATTCTGCCTCAGAGTCGTCTGACGAAGAATCATCCCGTCATCCAGACAGCATGGAAATTGAATTTTGTGTGAGGTCCAGACAGAATCTTTAACCCGTCATCCCAACTGTATTGGAGCCGGATCTGACCCTGACTTTTGTTTTTAACCGTCGTCCAGACTGTCTGGGAGCTGGAACTGGCCGACAGATCCACTCACCAAATGCGTAAAGCGCGTCATCATATTCATTTTGTGTTGTTTGCCTCCTGCGAAGAAACTCTTTCAAACGTGTAAAGGTTGACATGATTTTTCTAAGTAGGCATTTATCTTTAAACGGGAGCTAACTTGTGTTAAAGCTCATTTAACACGGCAAAATATGCCTTTTTCTCTGCTGCTATTTCTTTCATAAAGAATCAATACCGAATTCACTCCTGCAGCCCAGGATAGGGTATATTCTGAATTCGCACCCTCAGTATGGTTTTACTTCCCATCTGTAGATATTTATACGCATTTTTTCCACAGTACGTGCTAAGGCACGATTTCTTATATCATTCAGTGTTACCCAATCAGGATATAGAAATTTGGTCCGCGAGGTAAAATAGAAGTAGGGTGTATATCCATGGGGATCCATTCCTGGAACTGGTGTGTTCAACATTATATCGTGCGCCATAACTAGGATAGGGGCTAACAGCTGTATCACTTTTGGTCCTCAAGGATCTGTTTCGAGGCCCTACAAGTCAATGGTGTACCGGGTTCAAAAGCGATTTTTTTTATATTCTCACGTTGCACTTGTACGACGTGCGGTAACGAAACCTTGGGGTGGTCACAGGGATTCCATTGACACCACGGAAAAGTTGGATCTTAGCCCGGGGAAGGGAGTTCCTCAACGGCAGACAACAAAATGGAGAGACAATGTAAAACTGGTGGACCTTTCCTCCAGGATCGTTTATATGTTACAACAGACGTACGTGCATGAAGCACCTCGGGGTCCTTCAGTTACACACCTGCTCCAATCTTTGACCAGATTGGCTGTTAGGTTTAGGTTGCAGTTTTTTATTTGCTTATTTTGCTTGAACCCCTTTATGGATTCTTTGGATGAGTCATCATAAAGCAAAGAGAGTTAATTCTTCTGCAAAACATCTGCTCAGGCATTTGACCTTGGGATCAAGGTCATAATGATACAATATACTACGTGAACAGGGGGGTTCAACATTCAGATCTTAGCCTTCTACTTAATTGACCGACTGAATTAAAGTTAGAGTCATGGCACTTGAGTTTGACGGTAATGTATTTTGGATCGATTTTACCAAAAGAACATTGCTGTGGTATTAGACAATAATTTTTATACCTGCTGATTCCAAGTTATATACCATGCAAATTAAACTTTTCAAAGGTTCAAACGGCCATTTACGGCAAATCATGGTATACGAAAATGAAAGGCCGCAAACAATGCGTTTTTAGCTGTTTTTAACTTTTAAGCGCTAGAACTTGTAAAACAAATTGTTCTGTAATGTATAAGCAAACTGATGTTGATAAAATCGATGCCGCAATATCATACAGCTAGCATTTATTGCCAAGCTGCCACGATTGGCAAAGTTAGCAAAAATGTGAATGCATTTGACTTTCGCTATAAAGTCCCCACTGTCATTAAGGTCACTATCAATTTGTCCAGATTTAGGGCAAGCTGGCAACGAGGAGTCCTCTATTTGTCTAGATTTAGGGCAAGCTGGCAACGAGAAGTCCTCAATTTGTCTAGATTTAGGGCAAGCTGGCAACGAGGAGTCCTGTATAAGTAAACAAAGACAAGTTCTTTTCCTCCTCAAAATGAGACCAGATCAGTACAGACACTATTAACATACTGACAGAAAGTCTCATTTTCTGCCCGTTCTATTGACGTATGTTTCATACTTCTGTATCGAGATGAAGAGAATTTTATTTAAATTGTCATCATTCCTATATAATCATCGCTTAAATCCAATATAATCCTCACTTTAATCTATCAATTTTCTTTCAATATTACCGCCGATGACGTCATCTGAAAAGGTTCTAAGCAAATTATCAAAGAACTTGTGGAGGTTGAGTATCCTCAGGTAATTCAAACACAACAAATATGGCCTGATTGCAAATCATTTTCTTTTTGAACCGGTGCATAAGAAATTATTTACTGTTGTTGTTGTTTACAATTTGATCCTCATGAGCAAGAGGTGGTACATCATATAATCATATATAATAATAATGCATCATATATAATAATAATAAATCATATACAATAAGAAATGTACAGCATTGAATAAAACATAACACGAGGACTTTGCATAGCAAATAAAGTTGTTATTTTAACACATCATATATTAACAAATGTACATTAGATATGAATAAATGTACAGCATATAAGTATAAATACACATATTATAATTAGAAATGTACATGATATAATTAATAATGTACAACATATAATAACAAAACAACGATATAGCAATAGCTGAATAGCATGTAATAACTGCCTACATATGTTTAAAAATGCACATGTTATAATAAAACATACACATCATTTAATACGAATTACACATTGTACAATTAAGCAAAGACAAGGGTATAATAAGGAATGCGCATTCTACTGTAAAACATGCACATGATATTGTAAGGAATCCACCTTGTATAGTAAAGCATACAAATTATACAATACCAAATTCACATTGTACAGTAAAATGTACACATAACATAATAAGGAATGTACATTGATCACTTAAACATACACAAGGATATAAAAAGAAATGTAGTTTCAAAGCATGTATTTAAAACGGACCACGTAAGACAGCTGAGGCGTTCAATACCTGAACAAGTTACATACACATGTAACCAAATATCGGGTATATGATTCCCGTGGGAGATCATGAAATTGTCGAACCAAATTGTAGATATAGCGCACATCATAATCGATACATGGTTAAAATAGCTACTACACTGTTTGTTTCTACACAAATTCATCTTCTCTATGGCAAACTTTCAGAACTCGCATAACAACAGCTGGGCATTGTTAACTAGGCATGAGATTGCTGATTTTTCATTATTTGTTTTAAGAAAGCTTTTCTTCAGCCATTTCTATTTTGCTCGGCTTTATGTACCCTCTCGTTATCTGGGTCATGTCCACCTCTCTCTAGAGCCGATTCCTTCCTCATATCAGCAGGCACGTACATTTATATCATTATCAGTATGGTAGATAAGTATACCGCCACGTACCATTATTATGGACAGCGGGGTAGATGAGTATACAGGTACGTACCTTTGTTATGGACAGTAGGGAAGATAAGTATACCGGTACGTACCTTTGGTATGGACAGTAGGCTAGATGAGTATACAGCCACGTACCTTTATTTGATGATTAGAGGTGTAGGTTAGTATAACGCACATGTGTATCATGTTCATGTAGTAGGGGTTATTTTGAAATAGTAAGGAATAAAACAAATCAAACAGTAACAAAGTTAGGGGTTAAAACTAATATAATGAAATGTGAAAAAAAATCATATTGATTCCCATAAAGAAGAAAACTCATTTACCTTTCAGTGACGTAGTCTGCTGTCAGTAATGTCGAACAAGTGCGTAACTAGGTCCTCAATGCAGGGCAGTTCCGGGTGAAGATTAGCAAACAATATTACTTGTAAACACCTGTATAAATTTGGGTTTTGTCGGGAAACTTTGTACATTTGTCTCCCGGTTACGTAGAACACCTTTTGTCAGTTTCCAATCCATTTTTATTTTGCACTCATCAGAACAACTTTAATGGTATGCAGTTTTAGTCAGTAGATTCTGAGTAAACATAAAACGAAACAACGGTTTGTATAATACGAATCAAACATACTTATTGGTCGCGCAGAGACTCGAACTCAAGCAGACAGAGGTAAGGTTTGTGAGTGATCGGCAAAGACGAGAACGGAAAACCACTTGGCAAACAGTGGTTCCTTGTAAATATAACGTATTACTAACCATTAAGTTTGAAAACATGAGCTAACAAGGTACAAATAAATACTTCTGGAAATATTTTCCGTAAACAAAAATTTTAATTATGTTGAATTTCTGCCGAAAAAAGGAATCTTTGTTGTCCTCCATTATAGCCGACAAAGTAAGACAACCCCTTTTGTTTGAAAATTGTCTATTAGTCCTTAAGTAGCACAAGAAACTGTTTGGCAACAGTTGCATAAAAAAATTGAGAACCCCACCCCCACCTCCACAACCGGAAAGCAAACAGCGAATATCTGGCAATTTTTTTAATCACGTCAGAACGAATGAAGTATTTAGTGTCCTTACTACTGTTATTTGTTTTCTCTTGTACCAACATCATAACAAACCTTGGATATGTGCGCTTTGTATTTACGTCTCCACTTACAGCTATGTTAGATTTCAGCCATTATTTATTTGCTTATGAATCATACGTTATAATTATAGCATTCACAAGACTATAACAGCATGTATTACTTTCGTAAAATGGCCTTAATTTTTTTACATAGGGAATTCTCTATATATTTTTAGGTATACGTGTTTAGTAATTTTACTTACGAATCATTTTTTGGTATTGCGTCTTTGAGTCTTGTTTTGCACTGCTTTGCGTGAAGTACTAATATTCGGCTTGGAACGGCTTACTTACAGGTCATATTAATGTTAAACAAGAAAAAAAGACATGCAAGCGTACATTAATAGAGTTTCGTGATGTGTGGTCATTAGGTGAGTAGAGAAAGTATTTGTTGTGTGTACGTATTTACTAGCCATTTAGTTAAAAACGATTGTTGTCTTGAAGTCACTGGAAACAATACACCATCAAGCCATGCTCACGCAGGTGTTTGAGACATTGCTTGTAGGAATAATAAGGTATCATATTCCATTTTACTGATGTCGTTAAACTTCGCTGAAACTGATTATTTAAAGACAATCGCATGTTCTCTGCGTATACTGTTGAAATTTATTATTTTCGAAAGGTATTTCAGCCATCTTGAGGCAGCTATACTCGAAATCCATGTAAGAAATGATAATGATTTGCAGAAGTGACACACTTACATAACGTGCTTAACTAAAATAATAAGTCAGAAAGGCGGGATTTTCCTTAAGCCGGTCGTAGTTGGCAAAGGTATCAATTGCAGACCGTCACAGAATCAAACTGTTACATGTTTATTTATTTATTTATTTATTTATTTATTTATTTATTTATTTATTCAGTCTCAAGTGCTGGCATGCATTTTAACTAGAAGTCAGTTTGTGTTACATTTGGAATTGTCAGAAGGTTTTATATATCTGGACTTTTAATGCAACTGATCTGCCTCTGGGAATTTCGGCGCTAATTGTAAGCGAGAGTCATAATAAAACGTTCAATTCATTTGCAGCTGAGAGAACCTGTGATAATAATAACTTGTCTGGTTATAGGGTCCGCACTACTACTTTAATTCTCTCTATGATGTCATCTAAATTATTAAAAAATAAAATAAAATTAAAGAAATTGTTTTTAAAAATTCAACCAAATTCTTCCTGTACCCTCGGTTGCAGATTTTCTAACACATATAAAATGGCAAAAGAAAAAAACATACGTTGTGTTTTATTTTAATCAAGGTATAGTGTCTTAAAATGGTCCAACGTCGTATATGCATGCAAACACGGTTTTAGAAGTGTCTTTTGACACCTCCACGTCCCTCAGTTTAATAGCCTGTCAGGTGCCAGTGCCACCGTAAATTAGTAGAAATATTTGTCATTGCATAGCGCTTTGTATTAATCTGGTAGCGTTATAAAACAAAGAACAAACACAAATTAGATACTATTTTACGTCATGTAGTCGCCAGGAAACCGCATTGCAGTAGTGGCGTCGTACGAAAATTGTATAAATGTGACTAGAGATAAGCTACGTATTCTTTGTGACATTTTATCTTTAAGAGGTAACCCAGTCTGTGCACTGATTTTTCACTATGTAGGCATATTTGATGATATAGGGACTTCCTTAACCCCATATATAAAATTATGCTTAAGAATGACAAGAACTAAATAAAATAAACTAAGAAAGTATAGTAAGATATCAATCTCACCTTAAGGTGATCCTACACGTGTTCAACAAGCAAAATAATATTTCTGCTTCAAAAAGAGTAATCGACTTCTTCCTCCTGCCACTAAAATAAAAAATAAGTTTTGTTTCTTTCCAAACCAAACAAAGAATTAAATATAAAGGAGCCTTCAAGGTTTTTGGAAAGCTAACACTTGTTTTTTAATTAGCTTCTTTTTGTGAGGTCATTCATGGTCACTTCAGATTATGATCATTTCAGGTCAAGGTAGGATTGAAACAAATGACAATAAGCGGCTGCAAAATGACGGAAAGCTGTATGGTTATGTCCCTTGTGTATGGTTATGTCCCTAAGTTTGTGTTCTTGCCTGAATAGTTGAATACCACACTATGATCCAGATGCAACTCACAGACTTTTCATCGTGCATGCCCTTAAAGGGGACAAGTTCGCAATGCCAAAATTCTTGTAAGAAAACCATGCATAACAACTCATTATTGTGAAATAAAACAGTTGGTATTAGAAAGCAGCCATTCACTACCCCGAGATAGTGGAAAATTAATTAATATAATTTAAAAACTATATAAATATTCTTTAAGGAAGATCGTGATTTGCAATCTTAAAATCATGTAAGACAGGAGTGAAGAATCTCTCTCTCTCTCTCTCTCTCTCTCTCTCTCTCTATATATATATATATATATATATATATATATATATGTGTGTGTGTGTGTGTGTGTGTGTGTGTGTGTGTGTGTGTGTGTGTTCGTTAATTGACATACAAAAAAATTGACATTTAAAAGAAAAGTGATGTATCAATATATCAGTTATCTATAAATATGGCTCAGTTCTCTCTGAAGCCAAATCCCACCATATTAGCAAGATAGGCTATTATTTGACTAATCGCAACCTTGCGTGTTTGAGTCACTATCTCGGAATATGTCCTTCCTGTACGAAAGACATAAGTCGAATGGCTTCGGTTCTAGACAGGCCAAATTCCATAACTAGGATATCTTCATTTAACCTGGACAAAATTTTTCCATCAACCATCTGCTCCTCAAATTTCTTAAGGTGCTCCTGAAGTCTTAACCCTCTCAATGCCTTTTCGACTTCCTTTATTGTAAAGGAGGAGACGGAAGATTTCCTCCTTGGTAAAACCGCTCCAGCATCGCTAGATGAAGGCCTTATTTGTATGTTGTTTTTTTCCGATACAGTTGAAACTTGCTCTTGCGGTAATTGCGGTAGCGGGCTATTTTTGATTCCTCTGCGATCATTGGGTTTAGGCGGAGGTTTCACCCCTTCCTTTTTATAAGCTCTTGCTGGAACTGGGGGAGGTAGTGAATTTGGTATGTTCTGATAGTCTTTTTTTTCGAATAATTTATTTCGCTCGCTGCTGGAAGAGCTGCTTCCAGGGTTGGCGCTGTGGAAAGCTTCGGCGATGGTATGGAATGACATCGGCTCTGTTAATGTATAATCCATCTCAGGGCGGTCATATTCTGGATTGTACACAGCAACAACTACAACAATTAAGACACGGAATGTTACAAGGAGATGAAATATTAAATAAGCAGTGATACAACTTATCATAAATGCAAGTTGAATTAATGTGTGCTTTTTTTCTAGATAAAACTGTGAATAATTGAAATTGCTAGATATTTTTGTGAATGCATATCTGACGTGAATATCTGAAGTTCAGAAAGGATTGGGTATCCTGCTAAATCAAATTTCACGTTAGCTGGGCATTACAACTAATATAGTCATGCAGTTATTGATATTAATGGAATTTTCTTCTAGAACTTTTTATTGACTTGCTTGAATTTTGCTCCATTAATATTTTGTCGTTAGTAGACTTATAAGAAATTTTTCTTGGGATGTTATGATTTTATTTCCAAATCTTAAAAGCTGCATTAGCCCTGAGTAAGAGCACGTAGAGCCCTGGTTTAGTTCTACCAGAACATATTCTCAGTGATTGTACTTTTTTTGCTACGGTACAATATCAGTTATTGAAAAAACAAATGTTTCTTACTGTGTGATCCTTATTTGCATACCTGTTGCGTAAATGACCCTATTTCCCTTTCTTCTTTGTTTTGTTTATCTTCCATTTCCAAACTTCCCGAACTTTGTGGTTAATACACTCAAGTTACATGTACAGTATTTCTTATACCAAATAGCTGTTTTTGCAAATACTATATCATTCCAAGAAAGTACAGAAAAATGTTTTGGCTACAGTAAGTGACTTCCGCTGTTTTGTTCTCGCTGTTTGTGTGTAAAAATGAAGTTCACAGATAAAGAAGTTCTAAACATAGTAAGGGCCTTAAGGCTTCAAAGGTCAAGCTTAAGGTAGATACACTTGAAAAATTTACAAAGTGGATGACAAACTATGCCACTTCTTTGGGTGTATCTCCTGTTAAGGAAGAGCTGACAGCATCCCATGCAACAGTCTTCATGACCATTCGTCCTATGTCATTGTCCCACGTGAGTAGTGGATATCTGTATTTTCAGGAGACAGAAAGGGTGAAACATCGCATGACTTATGGAGAAATGAAGCTACATGTTTACAACAAGGCAATTATCCTCAAGACACCTACCATGTACCCTATGCCATCCGACATTCCATGAGAGGAAGAACTGGACGGATTGCTATGGGATTAAGTTCAACAGAATCTATTATGGAATTATTGTCAAAGTTGGACAGCGTGCACGACACTAGATTAGAAGGAGACTTTATTAGCTGACTGCTATAGTGACCACCTTAAAGAGGACGAAGACATTTCTAATGGAGTTGTTGGCTGGACGAATTATTGAAGAAAAGAGATAATTATACCTAATGAAACAAACGGCATGCTAAGTGCTATGCTGTGAACAGGACTTACACATACATTTAAGGATGTGTCGGGTCGTACGTTTCACTCGCTGAAGACCTTTTTGGTGATTTGTGAGTAGCATTTCGTTGTATTGAATGTAAACAAAGGCAACACAAAGACGAGCTAAAATACACCAAGAGGACAACAAATGTTAATATGACATCTTCTTCAACTGCATCCCAAGGCAAGGAACAAAACTGAATAATAGTTCTTGTCCAGTAGCTGTTACGTGACATGAAGACGCTTAAGGTGCAGGCAGCATCTCAAACATCCAACAACTGTCAAAATTAAGGCATCAACATAGGGCTTCATTCACAGGCATCAAAATAGGGCTTCATTCACAGGCATCAAAATAGGGCTTCATTCACACATGCAGACAATACTGATTGGCGGAGAGACCCAGTATGCTGGTGCTATGGGCAAATAGGACACATTGCTTCTAGTTGTGTTCGATTAGACATTTGAAATAGGATGTAAACTTCAAGAGGCCTGTGGCTGGGGCAGGCACTAGGCTCTCGCAGAGATTGCTCCACGAAGTATCAAGGGCTGACGAGATATATCTGGCAGGATAAATTAACGAAGTTTGTGTTGCCATCAGTTGTTGTTGTTGTTGTGGGGCTTAACGCCATTTTTCAACACACGATAGGCTATACATGGCGGCCAGTATTAATGGTGGAGGAAGAAACCGGGAAATTCGCGGAAAGAACCACCGACCCACGAGAAGCTACTGACAAGCTTTCTCACATATCCACATTCGCCGAATCTTAGACTCGAACCAACGCAGACAGAGGTGAGATGGCAGTGATCCGTAACGGACAGCGCTTTAGACCACTCGGCCACTCAGGGCCCCGTGTTGCCATCAGTGGTATTAAAGTAAATGCACTGACTGATACCAGATAGACTGTATCAATAGTTAGCCAGAGATTTTATGACAAGTGTTGTAGACGATTCCAAATGAGTCCATTACAGACCTTTTGAATGTTGAATGTGCGAATGGAGAGAAGTTACCGTACGACGGCTACATAGAAACTGAAATAGCCAGTAATATCCTGCCAAATATTGAAGGACAAATTTGTCTGTTTGTCGTGACAGACAGCAACTGCAGTAGTCAAGTTCCAGTATTGCTTGGAACAAACTACCTTATGCATGCTCTGGAGGAATGCAAAGGCAAGTATGGGCTAAGATTTATATAGACAACTCAACTGCCAACTCTGTGGTATTTGACGTTTAGGTGTTTGACTTTGCGAGAAAAGAAGTTAACAAAGTGAAGCGTTTGTCTGTGTCTTGAAGAGCACGGAGTCACATGATATTATTGTTGAAAGCAATAGTAATGTAATAAAAAGGTATCTTATCAACAACGTGAGCTCTGCCTCAGGCTTCAAGGATGTCCACAGTGAATGAAGACTGACATTTCTCCAGGTCTGGTGACTCACAACTAAAGGAGGAATGGTCTGAAAAAAGTTCGTGTTTCAAAAATGACCACCAGGACAATCAATATTCCGCCTAGAGCTACTTTCTTTGAGCTGCTAATTCCCGTGTCTGTAGTTGATATTCCACTGGGAGTTGCGGTTGGAAAGGAGATGTCATTCTCAGACAGATGGACATCATTTCTATGCCCAAAGATGATTTACAAAAAGGAATAGATTACCTCAAGAAATCTGGAGGTATCTTTTCAAGAAGTGAAATATATCTGGAATTTACGGCAGGTGTAAAGTATCGCATCAATCTGATTAAAGAAACACCTTTAAACAAAGATACAATCGGATACCAAATTCCATGCACACTGAGATATGGAATTACACTCTGTTAGACAAAATGGTAACTCATTGCAGACGAGAAAAGGACTGGAAAAGCTACAAAGGACCATTAGTTTATTCATTTAATTGCGAGCTTCATGAATCTACAGGTCAGGCGCCATTCTTTCTGTTGTTTGGAAGAGAGCCACATCTATCCATTGACATCGCATTTGGGCTAAGCAAGGCTAGTGACTCGGGCAATTTTTCCAATTACATCCAGTCTCTTCGGGACCGATTGGAAGTATCAGTGAAACTAGTTTTCTTTTTCTTGTGAAGAAAAACCCTCAAGAAAAGCAGAAGAGGTAGCATATGACATAAAGGAATCAGTTGCAACTCTTCAGCCTGGCGATATGGTCCTTGTGAAAAATGTGACATTTGATGAAAAACACAAATTTGCTGATCGCTGGCGGACTAATACCAACGTCGTGCAAGCCCAGCTACTACAATATTTGTTGTACGTCCTGAAGAGGGCAAAGGAGGACAATGGACGCTTTACAGAAATTTGTTGATTCCTATCGGCACAGTACGAATTCAGTGGAAGAATATTAATCTAGATAAACTATCCTTCAAGTCTGAAACATCCAAGACCAGAACTTTATTCAAGTATGATTCTAAGTAAACATATTTAGACTAGGAAAATATGAACTCTGTATCGTTTTATCTTAGAAATGATAATGAAATGATTGGTATATCCAGTGGTTTCGAAGCGGCAGATACGGACGATACGCCTATCAGGAACAGTGATAGAAATCAATTAGCCGGCGAACGGTCAAGTGAGAGTTTTTTTAAGGATTGATGGAACATTTTCAAACTAGAGTGATAGTAATCCCAATGTTGGAGAAGAATTAGTTTCAGAAAGTGTAATTGGTGATACTGAGCTTAGTGGTCAAGCTGCTGAACAATCTGGAGCTATTAATCCAGAACACACTTAGTTTAGCTATGATAACAAACCATGTAGTACCAGATCACACCAGGGCGGATAGTGTCAATAACATAGTAGCTAGCGATAAATTCAGACCTGAGCAGAGTTCAGTGCCTGTTACAGCACCGCGGTCTTCTAGTCGAATGACTGAAGTACCTTCATGGATGACCTCTGGGGACTATGTGATGTCCGAAGCAGTTAATGAGCCATACTGGCTAGCGTAAGTTCGAGTCCTCCCGTCATTGCACACAGACTGAGTTTTAACAGAATGCCTGGAGCAATATTAAAAAGTCGTTAATTTCAATCATGGTATACACCGATAAACGATGACATCATTTAAATGTGTTGTGGCAAGTGTTTAGCACGATCTGAAAATTTATCATTTTATATGAAAGTCACGTCTTAGTAAGGCAGAAATATATATTTGTATCATTTTATATAATATTTATTTATAGTTGCAATAAAGTCACCATTTGCAATTATCAACATTTACATTTTGGTTTACCCCATTCGTCAATTAGGCATCCTGGATCCAGAAGTATATGTTCCAGTTGTCAATTGATTTGTGATCTTAAAATCTACGTCAGGTATTGGCGCAGTACTGGAGTGTTGAGGGGAAAATGGCTTTTGTTTCCTGTAGTGATCACTTTTTAAATATTCTTGTTCATAATACTTGTAAAACAAATGGATTTAGATGTATGTTAATTGTTATTTTTAATTGCCGTGTATTCCCGGATGAGAGTGATGATGTGTCGGAAGAAGTTATCTGAAACACGACCTTTGTCCCATATGATAAAGTACCTAGATTTCTATGACATGCACATAATGCATGTTGTATGAACTTTGTATATTTCTCTCCGAAATGTATGTAATATAGACTGTTCATATACTCCAATGAAATTACTATATGTTGTTCAGCTTTGAGTACATTTATTAGGATATAAGTCTGGCCATTCTTATCTGGGTCTACCATGTGTCTATCTATCTATCTGCCCCCTCGCTCTCTTGCTCTATCACACTGATTGCTTATACACCTGTCATTTGTATCTGTTCCATTGCATATTAATTTTAGTTTTTCCTCATCTCGATATATCGATAAATAATGAATATGAGGGATGTTAGGTCATTTTCATTGAATGTACTGGCAAATGCATTGATATGCACATGCATCAATAAATAATGCACTGATGATGGTATTGTGATGTATAGTTGTATTAAATGTATTTTATTCGTATTTTCAGGGCAAAAAGCAATTGTTCTTATTATTTATATAACATTCTGTATAACCTCCCAAAATGCACAAAAAAAAACAAAAACATTTTTAAACGATTGATTTGCCTGTCTATATGAACCCGAGATTAGTCTTGTAACAAGTATGCAACAACTGGTCCCTGGACCAGAAACTTGTATGTGAAAAAACATCACTAATTCGTCTCTATTATTTAATCCGTATTAGTCGATATGTTCCTTTGTGTCATCTGCGCAATAACCGTAATAGGAATTCCATGTTACAAACTTCATACAGAATGCTCTCCTTGTCTAGTTTCGAGAGAGAGAGAGAGAGAGAGAGAGAGAGAGAAGTCACCTCTCTTTCTGTCTGGGAATACTTTTGTTGAAGGCATTCTCTCAAGACCTCTGCAGTATCTGTTGAAATCTTCCGTGGAGCGGTTTTTGATCCCCGTTACCAGCGCCAACCTGAGACCGGTAAGGTACAGGGGCACCTCGATCTCTTTTAATTCAAGTTCGCCTGGTGAGGAAATACACATTTTTCTGAGAAATCGACATGGACAGACCTTTTGAGAATGTGTCTTTAAAAGAAATGAAATTCCGCTATATGTTAAAGCATCAATAATTTTTATATGTAAACTCCGTTACATTGTATCAGAGTATTTCATTGCAGCAATATATATATATATATATATATATATATATATATATATATATATATATATATATATATATATATATATATATATATATATATATATATATATATATATATATATTTGCGATTACTTGTTTGATTATGGGAAGTCGGTGCTGGGGAGATAGTCCTCAGACCGAATAATTAACTAATTACTAGGGGCAAACTTCACTGAGTGCAGTGTTAGTGAGCTTCCATGACGCCATGGGTTACTTTTGGTGAATTCAGGTCAGAACCGCATGAGTGTCCCTGTCGCTCAGTAGTCCCTATTAAAATCTTAATTGTGTGAATTAATTGTGTGACTCCATGTGCAGTATTTATGATTGGAGACTGGCACAATGCACAATGGAATAAACGAGAAGGGACTGTTCCGTCTTCAGAAGGGCCGTTTATTGTTGCTATGATGGTAAATATGGTATAGAGTTACAGGCGAAATGAGGCTTAAAATCATGATTTGACTGGCCTAAGGTGATATAGTAAAAATAGTTCCCTGTATTAGGTCGTTGAGTTGTATATTGTCACGGCGGTACGTTACGGAGATTTAATGAGGAGAAACCATGCAGTTGTGGGGTTGACAGGTAATTGGGAACTTGTGAGGTTTGTGGTTATGTATTAATTAGAGTAAAGTTATTTATAGTTTGGACGTGTTGGAATTTCCAGTTTACGACAGTAGTTGTTGAGAAATCTTGGAAATCAAGGGACACATGTGACTTCTAGCGGGATTCACGCCAGGTTTGACATCCCTCGGTAAAGACACTCCTTATCTCTCTCT